>JAQJVL010002826.1:0-60222 GCA_035578905.1 Stictocephala bisonia | reverse complement strand
TCAAACTCTCAATCTCAATCTTGACGATCGGCGTCTTATTAATAAATAAATAAAAATAAATAAATCTTTGAAGTCAAATTATAAGCAATGTTTGTAACATTCATTATAAGTTATTTAAAGCCTAAAACAGTAGAAGGGGTTCCCCTTTAGGCCCGAGCTCTGATTGGTCCAATTTTGTGTGACGTCATCCAAGATGGCGGCGCCCATGTTTCCCGCCAAATTTCATAACCTCACTTTTCCCGCCAAAAATCTCTTAATATTGAATATATCTATATATCACTTCTCTAAAAGGATATTAAATAAAAATATTGAATATATCTATATATCACTTATCTAAAAGGATATTAAATAAAAATATTGAATATATCTATATATCACTTATCTAAAAGGATATTAAATAAAACACGCTCTCTGGTAATCATTTTCTGTATTTAAAAAAAAACTACTCACAGAAATATGTTCAGTCGCCCAACTATTGGTGTCCTGCATATTGGACAGCGAAACAGCCTTGAGGCACAGTATCGGCATAGAATATGTCCACATGAGATGAATGCAATGGCGGGCAGTCTTGAAAAGCATACCCAGCATTGGACCCGCTGGGGACCGATGGACTCATCAACCTCTTCAACGTCTGGACGGGGGTCAGCCCTCTCCATCATCTCGCCCACGTGGACCAAGAGGCTCTCCAGGGTGTTCCTCATAAAGTGCCATATTGAGGGTGCCAGATCGAAGGCGTCAGACTCGGCAGTGTCCTCTAGGAGGTGATTTGAAACCCACAGCAACTCCCTGAGGTCCCTCCGGGCATGAAGGACTGCCTGCAACGACTCTTCCGAACCTCCATTCTCGCACCCGCAATGTTGCTAAACAGTAAAACAAAATATGAATTGATCCACTCTATTAGTAACAGTAGTAGTAGTAGTAAAGAAACATTAATATGTTACCTCCAGAAATCTGTTGAGCATGTACTCTCGCAACGGCTGCTTGCCTGCCTCCTGCTGACATGACAGACACCTGGCTGCACGAGGGCGTGATCTCAATCGCGTTTGTACCTACAATTAAATATCGTCATAGTGAGGGGTCCAACAATTAAATTACGGTATACCAAATAACATTGATTTAAACTTACATTATTGGTACTGCTAGTCAGTATTGAGGGACTTTCTGGCTGTTCAGGAGCGTTTGAGGTCGACACAGTCACTATCAGGACCTCGGTATCCTGTCAAACACGATACCCTGTAAGTACTTGAACAGATAATATTACGAGGTTAATTAATTAAATAAGGTATACACACCTCTGTAGTTGGTTGGACTCTGGAAGTGGCGGACTCAGTGGAAGTCCCAGCGGTCACCTCTACCCTCGCCTACAGATAATAATTATTATAATACCAATCATGGAAAATCCCCTAATAATGATAATAATAATAACGGTATGGTACCTACCTGAGTGTTTGTGAGATTAAGGGGAAATGCAGACGCATGGGTTCTACGCCTCGCGCCACCTCGTATCTGAACTAAACACGATGCGATCACCCTCACGTTCATTCACACTAGTCCCTAACTTATACAAAAATATATTTTAAAAAAAAGAAGCTATTTACCTCGCTCTCCTGGGTTGTAGTAGTAGTGGTGGTGGTGGTGGTAGTAGAGGTGTTGGTATAGCCGTAGTGGATGGGGGTTGAGGTGGAGATCCAAGCACGATGACACAAACAACAGTAACTAGACATGTTACCTGAAAAACCGTCATCCTTGCCACAACTGCCAATTCACGCCGAAACAGTCGTATTTATACGGCAGGGTGAGGAGCGGCGCCCCCTACCTTGCGCATGAGCAGAACGCAGGGGGAAGATCAGGTTTCCATAACCACCCAAGAGGTACCGATCTCAGCTCGTTTTTTATTATAGTGAGTATCCCCAGGAGGCCTAGTCTCACTATTGTTTATTGTAACATGCCCCAACCATCGCAAGTTACGGTGGTAGCCACTCCATAACAAATTTGCTACCTCCCAGTATTATTTTTATACTTTTTTGGGTCCCTCTGTAAGTAAAGACATCACTTTACTCAGTGAAGCCTACCCGAACAAACTTACAAAGGGTTTTTTTTAACCCAATGTAGACCGTACAGAACACTTTACTTGGAGAAGCCATTTCAATGTATTCCATCAGCCTACACGGGTTATATTTTCTATCTTTTTTTACGTTTATTTGTAATCCCAGCGACGTTCAAGGAGGCCCTGGACTTACGGGGTTTAGCCTTGCCATAGAGCCTTGGGAGGTTAGACCTGTCATAGAGTCTTGGGCCCTGGACTTACGGAGGTTAGGCCTGCCATAGAGCCTCGGGAGGTTAGGCCTGGACCTGCCCTGGACTTACGGGGTTTAGCCCTGCCATAGAGCGGTCGGGAAATTTCCCCCAGGCTTTTTTTTTTGTCCTGGACTTACGGAGATTAGGCCAGCCATAGAACAAACACACACACACACACACACACACACACACACACACACACACACACACACACACACACACACACACACACACACACACACACACAAAATACTCGAACGTCACCTGGGATCCTTATTCAGCTACTGCAAATCTACTATGATCAGCTAAAAACTTGGAACTTACATTCTGATAGAGTATAATATTCTCCCAATCTACCTTGTCTGCAAAATCGTGTATAAACGATTCAGAGAGTACTTGGTGTTTGCTCACAAGGAACCAGCACTCCCGGAACCAAGGAGACATTTCTCTCAAAAATTCTTCATTGAATGTCATTCTTTTTATAATATAAGCCCAATTGACTCTATGTTGATAGATTCTTAAAAGGTCAATTGAGAAATCGTAGTTTTTAGATAGCTCGTCCCAGTTCAAGAAACGGTCAAACCGCATAATGAACTGGTTCGTCAATACTCCCTTAGGCTCACGAGAAATAATTGTCCAAACGTTCTCCATGACTGCTAGCAAAATTATGATTTCTGTTTTCTAGTGCACAGTCTTTTATACCCCCGCAGAGCGTTTCTCAAGGCACACTTTACATCAGAGTCATTATGCTGTGACAATATACAACTATTTACAATAGGTTCGGTGTACGAACCTCCGGGTAATTCCCTCACATCCGGATGAAATTCCCGCAAAAAGGCTGCCTTCTCCAGACCCTTAGTATAGAGCGTGGAGAATGGTTTACACAAGAGTCTCAGGTACTCTTCATCGTACGCCATACCACCCTGTTCCCATTTAATTTTGTGAAAACTGCGAGTGACCCATCGATTCGATCTCCCCGTTTTATCGTTAAGAAGGGTTTTACTGTAAGGTGGAGAAAATATAAGGTGAATACGAGTTAACGAGTTAACGAGAGCAAATTCCTTAATAACAAACGTATTGGTATTGTCTTTAAACGCCTGGAATTCAACTACAGCCTCCATTAGGCCACCGTTTGTAGTATTCCACCTCGTCAAACAGTCGATCCGCCTTTTGAGGTACCAAGGTGGTTGTATGTTCTTCACCGAGTATCAGACTCGTAATGTACTGTTGTATAAGCACTTCGTTCATAAATAGATCCTGTAGCTCCCTGTACACCATGGGGAGGTTGTTGATAAACCGATGCCATTCGTTTGAATTTAGCGCCAGAGTGTGTTCTTCATCATAAAGAAACACGTGAGATTTCCCAAATACATTCGTAACCTTTACACTATGACCACTATCGAGCACTAAACGGAATTTAGTTTTATTTTCGAGCGCTACAGTTATCTCATTAAAGTGTACAGCAAACTGATTGAAAATATCATACGACCAGTAAACGTACCCTCTTCGACCCTTAAAAGACAACCCGAGACTAATATCCCTCTCTTTATAAATCCCTACAATAACCGATTTTTTAAGACCTTCATCCAAAAAGTAGACAGTTTTCAAAAATACACCGGTCAACAGATCCAGAGATTCTGTACGAGTAGGGAGTGCGTCTTCACCTGTCGGCTCCATTATCTCAACTAATTAAATCTTTATTTTCAAGTCGTATTTATAATTTTACCCCCACTCCTTGTTAATTTTAAAATTTTTATTCCTCCATATCCCCCTCCCCCTCACTCGATTCAGATTCTGATGTTTCTTCCACAATAGGCGAATCATAATCAAAGTGATTAATTCTTTCCAGCGCTTTATTAGCATACAGGTCGCTATATAGCTGCAATGTGTTGATGTTAGTCAAATCCAGAGAGTGTTTAAAACAAACGCACGACTGAGAAACCTTTATACTATATTCATCCTCATTTACGCTCTGTTTGACATTCGGTAAAAAGCCATAAGCTAGAATATCCACTCTATCGTATTCGGATACATCAATCGTTCTGGAGTACCTGTACACTGAAACAGTATCGACATTTTCACCGTTCTTGTAGAACCTTAGGAGAGTCGCATCATCACTACTGAACCCCTCAGTAGGATCGGGATTATTTAACACGATAAACACTTGACTCATCTTGTGATGTTTACTCCTTCGTGTCTCAACTGGAAATGAGTACAGGTTGCTGAGATCGTGTATGTATAATCGAGTATTACATCATCCTCTTTACAGAACCGGTAAGCAAGGTGTAAATCAAATGTGAATCATGTAGGATGAGGCAATAGGCAGCGGTCTTATCAGGGATATTTTTAGAAGTGTCAAATTCAAGTCTGATATCGACGGGTCCTGTTTTTATTGTATCGTTTTGTTTCGAACAATCAATGACGTAAAGAGGTGTTTTACTTTTAAACGTTTATAAGTCCACAATAGGATACGAACTATGACCATAGTAGGAGCTCTGGAACCTCGTAAACATTTCGTAAAATATTGACTGATCACCGTGTATATTATCGTAAGGAAAGTATTGCGAGTTAAGATATAATTTGACGTTCTGCAAAGAGCAGCCGTCAAAACAAGACATGTCCTTTTTAATCTGATTCTTTCTGTCGGTTTGAAAAGCTAGAATTACGTATCGGGGTTTTTCCAACTGAGTAGATGTTTTCACAGTCCAACTGTGACGGTCAGTCTGTGGTAATGTTGGATACTCGTGCATTTCCCAGGATCTAAACGGTACGTGAACCGTTGAATCTTTCTCAACCATTTTGTAAAGTTTGAGACGATACTCGTCCGAAACCGTGATGTGGGGGACCCTCCAGTAGACGTTGTTTATTTTTAGACTGCAGCTGTCTGCATCCTTACTAATGACAGCGTTGGTGTCTGTAGTCGCTCTCAGGAGAATAAGCTCCTGTTTTACATTCACTACAATTTTTCTATAATCCTTCGGCGTACCCCATGAGCAATCGCAACGGAACTGAATAGGAAAATGAGGGGGTCTCTTTATTTTTACCAGGCCCGAACCAGCACGCATTTTCCAAATTCCACGTTTCCCCCGTTTTTATGGAAAGTAGGTTTTTAATTGTACTCGTGATCCCAACGTTTTTTGACCGGTCAATCTCAATACCCCCAATCTCATAACGAATATCGTCAAATAGAAATGCTATTGCATTGTTTACCAAGGACACGACCGCCGGCGATCCGTCTGCCTTTTTACCGGACAAAGTACCAGTAACATGTAAAGTGCTTTCAAACGGTGCTGTAATTATATCCTGTTGACTTATAGGTATCCTGATTTCGTCATTATTGTTAAAGGTGGATGAAGCGTACGGTTTGTGAGAATGAAATTCCATACCAGTAACAATGTCACTGTACATTACGGGTGTTTCTATATCCAACATCTTGGATAACTTTGAATCCCAAAGATCTCAGTAACTTAACGTTTGGAGATGTTAACCTTCTGAGCGTCTTAGACGTTCTGACATGTTCTTTAACTCGACCCTCTATAAATACTAATCCCATTGCGTTCTCTGATGTGTAGACGCACAGACACAACCTCGTTTCTAAAGTTTATCAAATCACCGTCTTGATCTTTAAACGACACGGTAATATTATTCACCTTTTGAGTGTTTACAGGTAGATAAATCACGTGCTGAGGTGTATCGTATATCTTGAATCCTGGTGGCGATTTAATTATTACCTCGTGTATCGTATGCCCCTCGAATCCGTTGTCATAGGATCCCCGTACAATATTACACTCAACTCTGACGGTGTTTACTTTAATTATATCGACTGGTCTATCTGAACAATGCTTTTCACCCTCTTTCCAACACCTTTGGACTGAATCCTAGTAGTGTACCGACCGTTTCCAGTTGATCGAAATAAACTGTTTGACTGCAAGTAATTTCAGATTGTGGAGTACTGTTATTCGCTTTGAGAGAAAAATCTACAGTCTTGTAAATTTTACTTAAAATGAAGGATTCAATCTGTTCAATTTCGTACGATCCTTCCGGAATACTTATTACCTTCGTACCGTAGTGAAACTTGTTGTTAACACCCTCCTCAATGTTGGGTATCGAGTTGAAGGTTGTGAAACCGACTAAGCCAATTTCCCATTCACCTCGACTTATATCTAAGGCTGGAAACACGTCACACGTGAGGACAGAACCACGGCCGCTAAGACAAAACATGTCGACAGAGAAACTTCAAGCACAAGTGCCCGCAAACGACTGAGTCAAAAGTCTGTTTTCTATTGTAATTATACTCTATCGCGATACCTGGACTAAAGTATTTTATCAACTCTACCGGAGGACGAAGATCTCCGAAACTGTCAAAGTCGTATACTCTGTTTCCTAGTTTTCTGTATGCAACCCAGTGTGTCCCCGTACCACGTTTTGAATCTAGGTTAACAATAGCCGATTCGTTTTTCCATGACCTTGAAGGTAGCCCGTCCCTCATATAAACACCTCTGAAATATGGAATATTTAAAACCTTGGCGTAATGAAGAAGGTCGTGATTCGTTAGAGGTTTTATCGGTATTGACGTTTTTTTTTTATCGCAACTCCTCTTTTTTCGTTTACCTGCTCCCTGCTTTCTGGTACCTGACCCCGGGTATGACCCAGGGTATGGTCTGGGTACCTGACCCAGGGTATGGTCTTAGATAAAGCCCTTTTCCACGCTGGTTTCGCTTTACTGTCTTTTTACGTTTGACCACACCACCACCACTCCTACGTTTACCTCCACCCAGTTTTGCTTTAGCCTTCATCGCTGTTGTTACAGCCCAAGCTGCGGCTTTCTCTCCAACAGATGAATCAGATGCTTTTACTCTTTTCCAAGCTCTTTCAGCCAACTCTTTATCAGCACGCGTTCTGTTCGTATTATCGTGGTACTTTGAGTAGGCAATATCGTGGGCCTTACAGGCCTCGTCTAGAGGGTTTATACCAGGATCTCCACGAGCTAGTCTCTCTCTTAACCTGGTTCCTGGACCACAGTATCTATATCCACCAGGAGGTGAAGTTCCCAAGGTAGTAAATCTATACCTTTGTTCAACACTGTACTTGCTGCGTCGCCAACCTTTCCAATAATATCTAATAATAATCCAATAATATAATTGGGTGGTATCTCTCTTTCCGTACGGTCAAGTATTTGTCAGTTTATTCCCACCGTTAGTTGTTAAAGTAAACTGTGATTTTTATTGATTAGTGCAATTAATTGTGTTGACTGTGAATAAATTGAGTTAGTTAATGATTACTGGTATTAAGTTTCTATTGAGTGTATAATAGTGTATATATATTAATAACGATTATTAGGTATTATCATGCCAAAGTTAGGTGGCAAAGGAACTGTTCTACACAGTCAAGGTAGGGAAATAGTTTTTAATGTATATAATTATTTTTGTAATATTCAAGAAGGAAATAAATTAAAGACAGTAATAATAGATAAAGTTGTTGAAGCCACTAAAGTTTCCAGGCGATCAGTAGAAAGAATTCTGAAAGAAAGTTCCTCCGATGTAAAAATTACTCCTCCAGCATTTTTTACGCCTAAAAAAATGTGAACAGGAAAAAGCTAGTGTGTGATCTAGATTCGTTCGATTTGGATGCCTTGAGGCGTTTGATAAATAATTATCACATAACGCATAAATCATGTATAACTGTAAAAAAAATAATGACTGAAATTAAAAATGCAAATATTAGTTTTAAGGGAAGCGCAAGGTCTCTACGGCGAATCATGCATAAAATGGGATTCAAATGGAAGACAACTGAAGATAACAGAAAAATACTTGTGGAACGACATGATATCAAACTCTTAAGATTAAAATATCTACGACAAATTACCCAATATAGAGCAGAAGGTAGACCGATAATTTTTACAGATGAAACTTACATTCATAGCACACACACGAAGCAACAGTCCTGGATAGATTCACATAATTCTAATTTAGGTCTTAAAAAACCAGTATCAAAGGGATCCAGATTAATTATTCTCCATGCAGGTTGGAATAAAGGATTTATTCAAAATGGTTTATTGATTTGGAAATCTGGCTTAAAACCGGTGACTGCCATGACGAGATGAACAGCGAGAACTACATGAAATGGCTAAAGGATAAGCTTATCCCCAACCTACCTCCCAGATCAGTTCTTGTATTGGATAATGCATCGTACCATAATACAGTAAGTGTCAGACAGCCTACAAGCAATACTGTTAAATCAGAAATGATTAAATGGTTAAATGAACGGAACATCAACTTTGACCCTAAATTAACAAAACCAGAACTTTATGAAATTATTAGAGTTCGAAAGGGAGAAGAGAAGCAATACAAAGTTGACGATCTATTGGCAGAACATGGCCACAGTGTTTTGCGTTTGCCCCCATATCACCCGGAACCTAACGCAATTGAAAAAACATGGGCTGCCGTAAAGGGAAAAGTAGCTGAGAAAAATACTACATTCAAAATGAATGACATTATTCACCTAGCCTATGAGGCCTTCAATGACATTTCTGAGGAACAGTGGGCTAAAGTATGTCGCCATGTTACGGACCAGGAGGAAAAATACATCGAAGAAGAGCATATGTGGGATATTGGCATGGAACAGTTCATCATAAGACTTGATAGTGACACGTCTTCTGATTCAGAGGAAGACGACGATGTCGACTGTGGAGTTAGTGAGCTTCCCGCAGAGTAACTGTAAGTAATTTAATTTAAAGAAAAATTTTTTTATATAAACTATTTATTAGTAGGCCTAGTTTAAGTAATTGTGTCTATAAAATAACAGTGGGATATTAAATTATATAACTGTGTAAACAATTATCATGTGGCACATAAAAAAAACATAAAAATACTTATAATGTTTTTCAGTCAGCGGTTGTTCGTTCATGATTTTTTAAAAATTTAAAACGTAAGATAAATTTTTGTCAAACGATTTCACAAAATAATTGGCCATTTACGTGCTATTAGCTTTAGTAAGTAAGCAAATCTTAAGACCTGTGGCATTTATGGTTCCTGATATTTTTTTAAATAAAAAATACTATACTAAAATACAAAGACACGGTTAAGGAAACAAGATAGACCATACTGTTTAGTAAAAAGTTTTGTTTATTTTCATGTCTTGAACAAAATCCCGTTGTTTGGCTGCAGAATTTAAAAACTTCCTGTATATGTATACTTCACTGTGCGTGGCTAATGTTTTGAGGACCGAGCGAACGCAAAAGGCTATTAGTATTCCGTCCGGGTTGTTCGCCTTTCGGGGTGCCTCTTGCTCTACCTATAATTTATGGTGATTAAAGTCAAACCAACATTTCATGAAAGTGTAAGCGCAACATTTTACAAATTCCCTCGTTGAGTAACTGAAAAGTAATCAATCTGTACAGAAAGCTGTACAAAAGGTTAAGCTCTTCTTGTTTGGTAAAATTTGACGCTCAGTGAATTGTTTTTAGTTTGAAGAGCGATAAGAATATAACTTCTTTTTATTACGTTCAAAAGTAATTGAAACACCAATTTACCTCGTTCCAAAAAAGAGGTAGAGCTGTTTAAGCTGAGTTATATAGTCGGCGAGTCACGAGAAGTCCTCTGAACTTCATGCCTCTGTAATATTGAAGGCGTTGATTTCCATTGAAACGGCACAACTCATGTAGTTTACATACCATAATTAGTAATTACGACTGGTAGACTACATTACTTGTACTGTTTAAGTGGAAATCAACGCCTTCAATATCACCTAGGCATGAAGTTCAGAGGAATTCTCGTGACTCGCCGACTATATGTAAAGTGACCATTTTTTAAATGTGTGTTGATTATTAATGTCTGTATTAATTCTATGTCAAACTGTCAATATACGAGGTTTATCCTAATAATAAATAAAATTGTTAAATAAACTATATTAGAAGACCAAGGTTAAATAATAACATTAAAATGTATAAATAAAATGCATTGAGAAAATTACAGAAAGATTGTTTCTGTCATTTCAAACGTACTCAAACTGTTAGATTATATAATTTAATGTTATAAGATGTAACAAACACTCAGTAAATACATATTTTTTTTTATTATTATAGAGTCCTTTTAAATTTTATAATTTGACTCATGCCTAAATAGGTTCTTTCTTTAACAGATGCCTGATAGAAGGCCTACTTAATTTACGATTAGTTAAGTATAAAGGAAGCAGATTTCTCTAATGTTTGCATGTAAGCGTAGGTACTATTTTGTCGGAAACCAATCAAGGCAGAGAGAGCTAATATTTTGTATATTATTACTATTTTTTCTATTACCATAGTATCCAGTGATAATTTTGTCATTTTTTTTTAAAGTAACAGTTATTTTTATAAACATTAACTTTCATGTTATTAAGCTTTCTCTAAAGGGTAACATAAAATTAAGTTAAATAATTAGTGGGAAAATGTTAAACAAATCTACTTGAAATAATAATAGCGCGAAAAATAGATAAATCATGAAAGTAAAATTTTATTTTTCATAATGAATAACGTTCTTAATAAATTGAAAATCAACAGATCTATACGTCCGAACACAGTCAACAACATTGTAAAGTTCAAGAAATATTGAGGAAGGATATTTCATTTAGTTTTCGTTCGATTGTTTTGGTAATCATGCGTTATTCATCATAAGATAATAGTTTGGGGATAAATGTTTATTTGGTTTTTAAATGCACATTAAAATTTAATTACAAAAACGAACCAAAGATATAAAAATTTGTGATTTTTTAAAAATAACTTCCAAAATCTGAATCAATTTACATCTACTTTCATATTATGTACAATGAATATGAACACCAAAGTAAAAAAAAAAAAACGGTGTAGTCGAATTGATGAGTTGGGTAGAAAGAAGGTTAAATTTTAAAAGGCGGCCAGTTTTGCTCTGCTGTAACGGTTCTGAATTGTCTCAGGAGGCCCATGGCTGACAGCCCCAACTAAAGTTGTAATACAATATAGTAATGAAACACAAACCATAATGAATATGGTAAACGATTATAAAAGATTAGTCTAATATACGTACAGTGTTATTGACCTACCCACCCTCCAACACAACAGTGTTATTGAACTACCCACCCTCCAACACAACAGTGTTATTGAACTACCCACCCTCCAACAAAACAGTGTTATTGAACTACTCACCCTCCAACACAACAGTGTTATTGAACTACCCACCCTCCAACACAACAGTGTTATTGAACTACCCACCTTCCCACTCGAACTATGTTATTGACCTACCCACCCTCCAACACAACAGTGTTATTGACCTACCCACCCTCCAACACAACAGTGTTATTGAACTACCCACCCTCCAACACAACAGTGTTATTGAACTACCCACCCTCCATCACAACAGTGTTATTGAACTACCCACCCTCCAACACAACAGTGTTATTGACCTACCCACCCTCTAACACAACAGTGTTATTGAACTACCCACCCTCCAACACAACAGTGTTATTGACCTACCCACCCTCCAACACAACAGTGTTATTGACCTACCCACCCTCCAACACAACAGTGTTATTGACCTACCCACCCTCCAACACAACAGTGTTATTGAACTACCCACCCTCCAACACAACAGTGTTATTGACCTACCCACCCTCCAACACAACAGTGTTATTGAACTACCCACCCTCCAACACAACAGTGTTATTGGACTACCCACCCTCCAACACAACAGTGTTATTGAACTACCCACCCTCCAACACAACAGTGTTATTGACCTACCCACCCTCCAACACAACAGTGTTATTGAACTACCCACCCTCCAACACAACAGTGTTATTGGACTACCCACCCTCCAACACAACAGTGTTATTGAACTACCCACCCTCCAATTCACGTGCTATATTATTGACCTAGGTGCCCTCTCACACGCGCAGTGTTATTGAACTACCCACCTTCCCACTCGAACTATGTTATTGATCTACCTACTCTCCTACACGTACGGTGTCATTGACCTACCCACTCTCAAGTACACGTGCTGTGTTATTGACCTACCCACCCTCCCAAACACGTAGAGTAGTATTATAAAATAATATACTAAAGGAATGTTGTGTAACTCTAGAGGATTTCTTGCTTATATTCTCTAGACTTATTTTTGAAAGATAAAATTATACATTTTTTACTACGATCTCAAAATGCAACAATTTTTCAAGCTAATAGGCCTACTCTTTGAAGAATTTATTTCTTGACATCAAATGTTAACAATTTATGTTATTTTTTAATGTAATCTAAATGCAGAGTTCATAATATTTTTCAAAATATTCATAAATAAAAGTACTATTTACATCATTATAAAAAGTATTTATTAATTTATATTAAAGAATCAATCAATGCTTTCTCTCTCAATCGCGGTGGGACAGTTACTGAACCCATTTTTCTTTCAGTAAGTTTCACGACATTGGCTTAACGACTTGTGTTGTTGCAAGTTTCCGACTCGGAGATTTTCATTAAAACTTTGCACTCTTTTTAACAACAAAGAATAGATGATTCATTTTTAAACTGCAATTCTTCATTTCGTTGGATAGACCATTGATTAGTTTCTCACAGCTTTAATATTTTATGATGAAAAATAACTAAGTAATAAATTAAAGACGAAGGAAAATCTTTTGTTAACGTAAAATTTAAGTAAAATCTGAAACAGTAATAGGGATGCCCTCCTTTCATTACGTTTAGAAAGGAGGGCTTATAGAACTTAAAAGGCATTCATTTACTAAAAGCTTTTTTTATCTTGATCACAAGTGTAATACTAGAAACATCATCCTAAATTTATAATGTTAAATGAACAATTACTATCCAGGAGCAATAACAAATTTAAATTAGAAAATTATAGAAGCTAAAGTTTCGCAAAATAATGATATATCTAATGTAATTTCAATGCAATTCTTGGACATAAACCAAACATATCTTCCTCCATCATAATAAAAGTTTAAAAATATTGTTGTTATCAATGCTGCTGACATTAAGTCATCTTCGATAAAGAGAGAATGAATTGTCATTATCATATGTCTACACATATATTGACTTTATTCAGACACATTAATTCGTACGACGAAACATTTGAATACAACCCATATCTTGACAACATTCAAACACGTTAATTCCTATGACAATAGACTACACACTCATAACTTAAGGCACTTTCATAATAAATAAATAGATATTTATATTGAAGTATTTCGTAGGATAAATATGCACACAATACATCAAATGATTTAGTATAAATACCAAAACTGCTGAATCTCAGCAGCTTGGGTATATAGTAGAACGTGCGGGTCATATCATTATGTAATTAATTTAGAAAATGTAATGCTGGGTGGTTTAGCCCTTCTCAAATACTTCTATACTACTTGCAACAATAATTAAATTTACTCATAGTTCTGGTAGTGTGGGTTATTCTTCACTGTTTGGGTTCCATAAGATGCTTGAGTCCACAATGATCCTCATTACCCACTTTCGTCTGAATAAAACTGGTTTATGTAATTAAGCATATTTATGGTGAAAACATTCCTTCAGTAACAAGTTCTCTAATTCACCTGCTTCAGTTATCATTCACTACTGTAGACTTTCTTCCATGTACGATAATTTTACTTAACATGACACTCGCACAAGTAAAAACTTTATAATCAGTATCTTTATTACTTTATAATCAGACACTCTATAAACTGGTAAGACGCAGTTTACTACATTATATCTTACTTAACGCACAATATAACCCTTCAGAACGACATTACTACCTCCGTGAACAATGAGCGGTTCATTACTTGCTTAGAACAATAGGTTGGAGGCGCACTTGTAATACCCTACCACTCCTACGGACCGCTTCAAATTAATACACCCACACATTGTGTTCTACTAATATTTAATGTATGTTGAATTATCCTAGCTATTGTTGAGTTTTCTTTAACTTGACAAATAACACATACATCTTTGTGAAACGAATCCTATCATGCCTGATTTGAATTAAATATTTTCTTAGTTTGATTTTTCGGGAAAATATCACAACCGTAAAAGAATACAGGTGTAAATATAGCAGGTAGCATCTTTGAGGTTTATATGTTGTTTTCGTACAGTAAATTTATAAATATTTTTTGTATATTCTTTTTTTTACAAACAGAACTGAGCAAGTTCTTTTTTATTGTTTAGATTTGTTGCATTGGTTTATCTCTAGTTTTCTGTGCAGAAGTTTTGCAAGAAGTCGTCTTCGTGCTCTCACTGCGCTCTTAGAAATCACGAGAGAAAAGATTACGATCGGACGGAGGTCGAGCAAGGTGTGATAATTTTCGTCTATTTGATAAGGACGATAAGCACAACTTAAATAGCGACTGTCCAGCGTATGTAATGGCGGTGAAGGTCTACCAAAGAAGTAGACTATGGCTGATGAGGCAGAAGAGGAACTGTTTAGGCCAATAAGAGATCTCTGATTGGACATGGTGACGAAAGCAACAATTTATAGCATATGCTACACACCTCGTGAACCAGCAAGGAGTAGTCCAACCGAGGCAAGTTCTGGTTTTCATGTTTACGTAGTGTGATAACAGTTTTGGGCGCCCGCAAGCTGCTCTCTTTCACTACTTCATATGTCGTGGGATTACCCTTTGTCGTGTTTGCAACAGAGGATTTGGGTCAAGTTCGGGTTGTCCAAACCTAAACTGCACCAGCGTTTAACGAAGAATTAATGGTCGTGTACAAGTTGGTTCGAAGATCACGTGGCAGCTATTGCTTCTTTTTTCAGGAACAGAGATGACCCTAAGAGATATTCTGGACGAAACCTCTAAACGAATCAGGGTTTAGGTTGCGCTGCTGAAGTTTGTCGGAAAGATACCTAGTGTTGCGCAACCGGATAGAGATCCGGAACTTCAGTTGACTTTTACTCATTAGGTTGCGTCAGACAATCAAAACGAGAGAGAAAAGACAGAAGAAAGGAGCGAACCCTCATGTTTACCGATCTGCACTTCTGACGTTGAAAAAACATAGATGATAGGCGAAAATATCAAGCAGCATAAGATGTCACCTCATAATATCAGCTTTCCAAATGCACCATCAGATTGGGTTATCACTCCATTCAATTGGAAGTTATAGGCAGATGTGAGTGTGAAACGGAACCAAAATCAATTCGATAAAAAGATGGAGAATTTACCGCAAAAATGGTTCATCTGTACGTCTAAGTATTGATAAAATATTTAAAAAATCTAGGGGATGGAAACGGTATGCCAAAGAGGAAATATGGTTACATGATAAAGTATTTCCAATTTGAAATTTTGTTTTGGTTTTTTTTTTGTAAATAATTATAGAGTTAAAAAAAAGAAAATTACTAATATAATAACTATATTATTATTATAACTTCCCGCAAGAGTTGGCATATAAATGCGATTGTACTTACGTTCAGTTTTTCGTAGAACTGAAAGCTCTAAATTTGAGAAGGTTAATAATAATAATATATATGGCTTAAACGATAAGATATACCCATTAAAGGTCCGCGAGAGGGTGCTGGATAAATACAGGGATCCCCGTTGCTGTATAACAAAGAGAAGGAGACCTACTATGTCTACATCAAAGACTTTTCTACTCTGGTTGGACCACAACCATCAAATTTTGCAGAGTCAAGCATATTTAAAACAAACGCTTTTAATGTTTTTTCATTAGTCCTAATATGGTTCTTTCAAAGGCACGCACATTCGAGCTGTAACCTAAAGAACCAGAAGCAAAAACATAATACATTTTCCTTCCACAATCTACTTTAAGGTTCCCACTTGATTGCTAACGATCTTTGATTTGATGAGAAGTAGACAAATAAATCCCAATATTATTTAAGTGCAGATGGCGAAGAAAATAACTTCCTGATATTTAGGTACGGCGCAAGTTTTCCATTATTCATTATTAAACTTATAAATACAGTAAAAATTAAATTTATACGAGTGATTTTGTTGTATGAATATACATATCAAAGGTAAACCCAGTTATAATTTGATAAAATTTGTAATACGTAAAGTTAAGAGACATTACTTAAATAATCGATATCTGGAGATAAAATTGCCCAGGAGCCATTTTACGTCAATACATCACTTTGTGTTAATGTGGCTCCTCTATATAACAAAGTTTGGTCAAACAGATTTCATGCTCGATAGGGATCTTTGGCCTGTGTATAGTTGGCATACCAGATATTCGGCCAACAATATCGGACATATTGCTATATCCATTCAGTACAACATTGTTGATTGTTTGACGTCTACCACTTAGGAAACTATTCGAGTTCTCCAAATGCAATAACTAGTTTGAGTATTACTTTTTCAAATGTATCATACACTTTTTGACGATCGGCTTGATTTCAGATTGTAGTGATTTCCTTGTTTTGACCATTTTATCAAACAATGAAGGTTGTAAATTTCAAATTAATTATTATTACTATTGTAACTAACACAACATAACTAACTTATACTAAAACATGAACAATTATAGTTTTTAACGTTAAAAAAATATTAGGTAAAAAAGAAAATTATCAATCGTCTGAAATACATTGACTGACAACTAGATTCTCGTACTAACGAAACTCATAATTATTTCTTCCCTATATACATATACGATATGACGGACATTCCGGATATTATTGCACCAGCCTTCATTTCTTAACTACCACAGTATATTTGTGTTGTTAATTTATACAATACTAGGGGACACCTGCATGCTTCTCATGCCAACTCCGGCGCCCGATTCGCTCGATACATCTTCGCCTTCGGCATGTGTCTTTTGACTACAAATAATAGTATAATTTGACCTATATAATGTAAAATTACAATATTAAATTTATTTACAGCATCTCACTCACAATACTTGCGTTGCTACCTTTTTATCAGTATAAATACTGAACCCAATGGTAATACTTAGGCTATTTCCAACATGTTCATTTCATTTGTTTTTGTTTAACCTGAAGATGAAACTCATAGTATAGTATTAAAAAGGCATCAATAGTAATGTCATTGATAAAAATTAAACACGTTTATTTATTTAAAAAAAACAGCTGTTATTAATTTACTAAAATCAACCCAATGTTATCCTAATGGAACAATTTTTTGGGTGGTTTTTACCCCTTAGGAGTATTTTATCAAAATGAAAATACTTTAGTTGTTCTATTTACGACCTAAAGAAACAGTGTACAAAATTTCAGCTCTCTAACTACATGAAAAGTTGGAGATTTAGTTATGAGTGAGTGATCCAGGGCTTTGCCTTTTATGTAGATTTGATTTTCAACTGATATTGAGCGTCAATCTTTTGTCAGAAATCGCTTTAGTGAAACTTACAACAAATGAATTGTAACAGAAATTTGACATATTGAGTTGATAATATTACAAGCTGAAACTAATTTTTGATACATTGAATAAATCAAGTAAAATATAAATTATCGAAGCTTTCTAACAAGTGTAAATGATTCTTCAGGGTAGTTTTTCTCCGCCTAATGAAAATACTCCTCTATTAACCTGTCTTTCCAGGAAATATGATTTAAGTAACTTTACTAATTCACTATACATCGTGATTAATTAACCTTAAAAAAACATAAATATGCATAAAATAAAATTACATTATATTGAATTTCAATAAAACCCAAGTAATCTTCCTTATATATTAATTAAACATAATTTTGCTACTAGTTTAAAGGTTACTTACTATATGCATGAAAATACTGTTTCTCGTTTAATATTAGTTTTTTTGTTAGTTTTTTTTATAGTTACTGTATGCGTGACAATACTGTTTCTAGTTTACTATCAGTTTTTTTAGTCACTGTATACATGACAATACTGTTTCTAGTTTACTATAAGTTTTTTTAGTCACTGTATACATGACAATACTGTTTCTAGTTTACTATTAGTTTTTTTAGTCACTGTATACATGACAATACTGCTTCTAGTTTACTATTAGTTTTTTTTTTTTTTTTTTTTTTTTTTACTGTATGCGTGACGATACTGCTTCTAGTTTACTATTAGTTTTTTTTGTGTTAATGTATGCGTGACGATACTGCTTCTAGTTTACTATTAAATTTTTAGTTACTGTATACGTGACAATACTGTTTCTAGTTTACTATTAGATTTTTAGTTACTGTATACATGACAATACTGTTTCTAGTTTACTATTAGATTTTTAGTTACTGTATACATGACAATACTGTTTCTAGTTTACTATTAGATTTTTAGTTACTGTATGCGTGACAATACTGTTTATAGTTTACTTAGAGATTTTTAGTTACTGTATACGTGACAATACTGTTTCTAGTTTACTATTAGATTTTTAGTTACTGTATACGTGACAATACTGTTTCTAGTTTACTATTAGATTTTTAGTTACTGTAAACGTGACAATACTGTTTCTAGTTTACTATTAGATTTTTAGTTACTGTATGCGTGACAATACTGTTTCTAGTTTACTATCAGTTTTTTTAGTCACTGTATACATGACAATACTGTTTCTAGTTTACTATAAGTTTTTTTAGTCACTGTATACATGACAATACTGTTTCTAGTTTACTATTAGTTTTTTTAGTCACTGTATACATGACAATACTGCTTCTAGTTTACTATTAGTTTTTTTTTTTTTTTTTTTTTTTTTTTTTTTTTACTGTATGCGTGACGATACTGCTTCTAGTTTACTATTAGTTTTTTTTGTGTTAATGTATGCGTGACGATACTGCTTCTAGTTTACTATTAGATTTTTAGTTACTGTATACGTGACAATACTGTTTCTAGTTTACTATTAGATTTTTAGTTACTGTATACATGACAATACTGTTTCTAGTTTACTATTAGATTTTTAGTTACTGTATACATGACAATACTGTTTCTAGTTTACTATTAGATTTTTAGTTACTGTATGCGTGACAATACTGTTTATAGTTTACTTAGAGATTTTTAGTTACTGTATACGTGACAATACTGTTTCTAGTTTACTATTAGATTTTTAGTTACTGTATACGTGACAATACTGTTTCTAGTTTACTATTAGTGTTTTTAGTTACTGTATGCATGACAATACTGTTTCTAGTTTACTATTAGATTTTTAGTTACTGTATACGTGACAATACTGTTTCTAGTTTACTATTAGATTTTTAGTTACTGTATACGTGACAATACTGTTTCTAGTTTACTATTAGATTTTTAGTTACTGTATACGTGACAATACTGTTTCTAGTTTACTATTAGATTTTTAGTTACTGTATACGTGACAATACTGTTTCTAGTTTACTATTAGATTTTTAGTTACTGTATACGTGACAATACTGTTTCTAGTTTACTATTAGATTTTTAGTTACTGTATACATGACAATACTGTTTCTAGTTTACTATTAGATTTTTAGTTACTGAATGCCTCACAATACTGTTTCTAGTTTACTATTAGATTTTTAGTTACTATATGCGTGATAGTGCTATTTTAAGAACGCAGTTAGTTTTCAAATTATTTTACACAAAACCAAATTTATAGTCATAATTTTGTTCACTTAAAAACAAGTTACACTAATGATATGAAAAGTGGTAATGAATACAAAGTACAAAACGTTGTCGATGTGAGAGTGTTTGTAAAACAGCTATCCAGCATCCAGAGGTCTCCAGAACAGAGAAGTTCAATTTTAGCTCAAAGCCTGTATTTTATCACTAAGGGCAATAAGTTAAAATTCGGATGAGTCTGCAAAGGATTGAAACTGGCCAAGTAAAATAAACTTAATACACGTTGTGTACACTGTAGGCGACAGATTCTATGCTTGGCTTTCACTGACATAGCAGCCGCACAATGATTGTCATCGACGTGCACACTTTTAGAGAACTCAACATAGGTTCTATGGTGGGTGTTACTAATAAACAGTGTCCGCTCAATGGTTGTCATTGACATGGATACAACTAGAGAAGTCTGGGGTGTCCATGTTGGGTGGTAGTAAGTGTCCAAATGTTGTGTAGAGAAGAGAAATTACCATCTCACCTGTCAATAAGCTGAAGATCAGACCACTACTACGTGGTTCGGATTTCATGTAAATAAGTCGGTTAATTACGCTTATTAACAGCTTTTGACAGACATATATTAACATCTACTGAGCTGTTAATATATGGCTATTTCTGAGGAACAGTTGACCTTGGTAAGTAACATAGTGTAGATGGTAGAATATAATCTTTGACAAAAATAAAGGAACTACTTTCTTTAAAAAGTGTCAATAATTAATAGCCCTTACACAAATGAATAGCCGAGTGGGGTGGGGGTTTTTAGGCAGTAACAAGTACGTCTCACAGATATTGTTTAACGACAGTAATGAACCGCTCTTTTTACGTGACTTCAAGGGAGTACGTGACTTTTTGGAGGTGGTAGGACGTCAACCGGGGTGTGATGTGAGAAAACTGTAATCACAATGTTAATTCTTACATATGAGACGTGCGTATTTTAAGGCGAATATGAATGATTATATAAGTGTAGTCTGGTTACTAACTGAGTTCAACTGATCCTAGGAGAGGGCAATTTATTAATATCCCAATAGCCAGGGTAACTAAAAGACCTACAGGTTTCCGTGGAATCCGAACCACGTAGTATTGGTATGATTTTCAGCTAATTGACAAGATCCTGATACTCAGTCCTCTCCCCTGGGGACTCCTACTACCTCCCAACATGGACATTCCAGATTTCTCTAGTAGTATCCACGTCGATTCTTACATTCTTACATATGAGACGCCGACACAACGTCGTTGGTATTTTAAGGCGAATATGAATGGTTATATGAGTGTAGGATGAGTGTGGATGAGTGTAGTCTAGTTACTAACTGAGTTCAACTGTTCCTCAGAAAGGGCAATTTATTAATAGCCTAACAGCCAGGGCAACTAAGGGACCTACAGCTTTACGTGGAATCCGAACCACGTAGTGCTGGTCTGATTTTCACTAATTGACAAGCCTGATACTCAGTTATCTCCCCCACACAACTACCGCACAATGATTACCACCCAAAATTGACAACCAATGAGCGGACATTGTCTCTGTATTAATAACAACCACCATAGAACATATCACCAACAATCTCTACAACACTGTCCCCAAATAACAGACTCGTATTCTCATAAAAGAGATATAGTCTCCATGAACATATATAGTGTGTCAACATGTATAATACGACTTGTAGATTTTCGCGATATGGCCATAGAATATCCATGGTCAACAAGGGTAACTGCCTTATTTAAAGCAATTTCTAAATATTAATAAGAAGTGAATTGTCGTGGGTAAAGGAAGTGGCAATACCGGTAGTGCAATCAAATGTCTTTGTGAAACAAGTCAGATCATTTTTAAACTGAAGGGAGGATATTTTTGCTCCAAGGCTGACTGGTATATTTCAAATGAAAACACACATATTACATGTTCGAAGGGATGATTTGAAAAAATTCTATACAATATTAGATATGAGGTACTTTTGATACAGCCAATAAATGTCGTAAACTGACAATAATGTTGCCGTGGATAATTGTTATACAAGTTAGGATATGTATTCAAAACATTGTTTATCCGTTCATTTAAAAGTAACGAGACTGTTAAAAAAGTTATTGGAATCTCTATTCAACTGAAATATCAACACAACCAACAACACAAGCAGATCCCACAGAATATATGTCCACCAAACAAATTTACACGTAGAACTAAATATGTTAGTATAAGTTTTAAAAATCACTAACGGAAATTATAAAATCAGAAAAATCTTTATTAGATCAGGCTGAATCAGTCAATAGTGAGAATAAACAAATTTATGAACCTTGCAATCTTCGCTTAGTTGAAAAATATGACATAGTAAAATGCGAAGTAATTGTTATTAAATTTGGAAGTAAAGGAACAATTTTTTATTTATTTCATCACTCTTCAAAAATAAAAATTGTAACATACCAAATAACATCACAGAAAAAATACTAATTTAAATTATAAAAGACTATTAGTAAAAATAATTTATTTTATGAAACAAATTAGTAAATATTTGTTGTACTGTATCTCTACGGTCACCTCAATTGCATGGTGGTAAACAATTTATTTATTTTAATAAATATGAATTTCTATCCCTATTCCATTTTATTTATTTCCCCTAAAAATTAAGAATAAGTAACTCTTTTCTCAGATGTTTATTTGCCTCACTATTTGCAGTTAACTGTTAGTTTATGGATTTGTAAATATGCATTGAAGTAGGAACAGGAGATATAATCAACAAAAGACAATATTTTTTTATCTTCTTGAGCAGCGATCTAATACTCTACTCTCTTCATTTAACTCTTTCTTAAATATAAGGCAGTCAAAAGTTATAACACAAATGAAAAAATAAATTAAAAGGCCATCCAATTTTACAAACGTATTGTTATTACATTTATTAAAAAATTGTCTAACTTTCGTAAATTTGTAACATTATTTTACTTAAATAAGATAAGTCATGGGATAAACAAAATATTTATACAGATGTAACTATTATAAGTGGAAAATCAATATAACAAATATTATATACATCAAAAGCATTGTTACAAATATGTATATGCAACGAACACATTAAACTGAAGTAAAGTGTTATTTATGATAATTATTTATCTGTTGCCACTTAAGTGTCTGTAAAAGTTGCGGTGAGCAATCTTCGTGTTACAGTTCGGTAGATTTTTACTTAACTACCCAAAATATAATATAAATAGGCTGATTGAAGACATGCTTTATCTAGGCATTATCATTCCTCCAATAAAAATATGTAATGGTAAATAATACACATCCAAACACACAAATGAATAAAGTTGCCTCCATGTTACTCAGTTGTAACTGGAAATCATATAATGATAATGCTTTTACAATAAAATCCAAAGATATGGTGGACCTTTTCCGTTAATTCACTACTTTTTCCGTTACTTCACTACCTCTATTTTTTTATCGCAATTGCGATTAAGTTAGGTTAGGTTAGGTTAGGTGGCGACTAAAGTTGATCACAAACTAGTAAATCCAATGACTGACTTACCACCGAATGCGCTCTCCGTGTGCAAGTTCTTGGAAAGTGATAAAATAAGGCCAGCGGTATTGGATTCCTAGCGGATAAGGAATACCCCAGTGGACGTAAAAATGATTGGGGTACAGTTTTTAGAGCAATAGAATATTTATCAAGTGGTTGTGAATTAATGGACACAAGAAAAAGGTAGTGGTAGTGAATTAAAGGAAAAATATCCGATATGTTTGACATTTCAACATGTCCAACATCTGAAAATTTAAAAATATAGATATAGTTCTACAATCTTCCTACTACTGTAGTAGGGAAAATATTACATATATTAATAGTGGTACGCTCATCATAATTTTTTTATTATTATAATCATTGTTGTTAATACCATCCAAGGTTCTAGTGTAAATGAAAGCCAGGTATTATAATTTGCCTTAAAAGACAAAAAGGGCCTTTAAAGTCATGAGGAAAGGAGGGGGATAAACCTCCTTTTAAGTTACTCAAACTTATAAATTAAAACTCGGCTTGAACAATGCAGACACCAAATTTGACAAACCTTACTGGCCTGATAAATATATTAATCAAGAGAACAAATGTCTTCAATTTTAAATCTAAAATCTTAGCACGTAACAAGACTTCACTTGTCGTGAGTAGTAGGGATATGTTCCTTTTGCAACGTCCCAATGGTGAGATTTCGTCCCGATGGTGAGTCGGCTAGGTCAGTTTTCTTTAATGAGGTTCTAATGACCTTAACGAGTTTTTAATGAGGTTCTAATGACCTTAATGAGGTTCTAATGACCTTAATTGACTTTTAATTGACCTTAATTGATTTTTAACGACCTTAATTGATTTTTAACGACCTTAATTGACTTTTAATTGACATTTAATTGACCTTAATTGACTTTTAACGACCTTAATTGGTTTTTAATTGACCTTAATGAGCTTTTATTGACCTTAATGAGTTTTTAATGGGCTCTTAATCGATTTTTAATGACCTTAATGAGTTTTTAATGGGGTTCTAATTGACCTTAACGAGTTTTTAATGAGGTTCTAATTGACCTTAACGAGTTTTTAATGAGGTTCTAATGACCTTGTAGTAGTGAAGGTACTGTTGAGTCACCATCTACAGCCGTTTTTCTGTTTTTCTGTTTTTTTTTCTGTTTTTATGTTTTTCTGTTTTCTGTTTTTCTGTTTTTCTGTTTTTCTGTTTTTCTGTTTTTCTGTTTTTCTGTTTTTCTGTTTTTCTGTTTTTCTGTTTTTCTGTTTTTCTGTTTTTCTGTTTTTCTGTTTTTCTGTTTTTCTGTGTGTACACTCAATATGAATGTAATCGGACAATAAGTAACGATGCAATAGCATTTTTTCAATTTCAACACTTAAGGGTAGTATTCTCTTTTGTAGGGGTAGTTTAATCCATTTTCAGTATACTATTGGGTAGACAACTGTAATGTGTACGTGCGTACCAAATTTGAGCGAAATCGGACGGTAAATAACAAAACTAGCTTCGGAGTGGTGGGGGTAAAGATAAGTCCAGAGGCGACATATATATAAAACAAACAGTTAGTTTATATTGTATTGCATGCGTATATGTACACGTGTACCAAATTTGAGCGAAATCGGACAGTTAATAATGAATAAACAGGGTGTTATTGATTTTCCAATTTTGGTTCGCGGCTCGATTTAATACTATGAATTAAACTACACTCGCTGAGGCAAATCGATTCAGTCGGAGCTTCCCAGCTAGCTACGTCTCGCATTCTCCACACTCAGTCTACAGCAACTGCTCCTGTCTGCGCAGAACTTCTCTGTTGGTGAGTATTTAGAAATTATACGGTCGGTGTTAGAGACAGGTCTTGAGTCCTTGTGATTCGGCTAGTTTTAAACACCGATCAGTCCTTTAGCCAACTTGCAATAGTTGGCTCAAGGACTCGCGGGGGATTCCGTGAGAGTGGTGGGACGCACTCTCGGCCAACTTCGACTTGGCAGCGGATACCCGGGTGGGGCCAGCGTGTGACGCACTGGCTTTTCCTTATAAGGCAACTGCCGTTAGGAGTCGTCACTAGGTTCCCTTAGCTTGCTTCTACCATACCCAGTGCCGTGTTAGAACACCGATGTGCCTAACACTGAGCCACTTTTTGGTCTTGTAAAATTTTCCTCATGATATAATTTCTAAAATAGCCATGAACTTCTATGCTTTCGTACAGAATCAGTCATACGTCTGAAACATAACCTCACTTTTTGAGACTTTATTTGTTCTGGCCAACCAAGAGTCTTATATGTAGAGTTTGTGTTTGGTCTTTTGTGTGTGTTGTTTTGAGCACAAACTAGGTTTATAAAGAGTCTATTAGATAATTTTAAAGGTTTTTTAATGTTTAGAAAAACTGATTTAACCAGTTTTTTTCACGGTGAGTATTTAATTCCTCACTACCCTCAAGTACGCTGAAGGCAAAACTGAAGGGCATTGCCCAATTCCCATGGGACGCGCCCGATAGAGGACTGGTATCCCCCACGGGTATTTTAGTGTAATGAGCCCCAACCTCGCTCATTACGGTGGTAGCCAACCAACAAAATGCTACCTCCCAGTATTATTTAGTTATTGTTTTTTTATAATTTTTTTTGTATTTATTTTTTTTTGTATTTTTTGGGTCCCTCTGTAAGTAAAGACATCACTTTACTTAGAGAAGCCTTTCAATGTGACGTACAGACTTACAAAGGGGTTTTTATTTATAAATTTGTTTTTATTATTTTTTATTTCTGTTTTTTTTTTTTTTTACAGTAGGTTTTTGTGTTTTTTTTTTTTTTTTTTTTTTTTTTTTTGTAGGTTACTCTCCCTCACACACAGGACCTACGGATACTGTCCAGCCATAGAGTGTAACATTCAATCATACACGTACCTTACGAGGGCCCGGACTGCGACTTGAGGTCTTACGGGGATTAGCCCAGCCCCAAGCTGCAGGACTGCCTCAGGTCTTATGCGTTTTACGGCTGCCTTAGAGAACAGTCGGGCTTTTTTATTGAATTTGGGCCGCCCTCACCTCGATGGTACGGTATTCTATAGAAACTCACACAGAGCTGGAGATATCCGTTAATAAATTGTAGTTATGTAAACTCACAAAAGTGTTCATATTATAACAGAATTTATTTTACAGATTGTTTTTTAAAGGTTGACGGTAAAAGAGTTTACTTAAAACTAACTTAACATTACTTACCTGGCGTAGGAGTTACCGTAATTAAGAAGAAGGTTCGTCCAGTACGAGGTTTTTACATTGCACTACGGACGGGTTGAGCCCATCCTTTGACTTCCACAGGTCTGGTGGGAAATGTTCTTCTGGCTGGAGCGTGTAGCTCTTTGGCGATGGTTTCTCTCACATTCATAACTGGATTGAATTGTGTCCAATTCATAACTGATTAAGATTGTTGTAAACCAAAGTATTTATTGGTTTTTAAGGGATTCCACAGCCCCTCCCCGCTGTGGAAAGTGGTAGCCGACCTTCTTCTTCTATTTGCTACCTCCTGCACACCTGTGCTCCCACGGTGTTAGGGATTTACTCTGCCATCAGCGCGTCCAAGACTGCTTGGTCTAGCATCGCATCCTCGTCAATGGAATAATGTCCCCATGGGAGGGTCTTGACGCCTCCTTCCAGGATATAGCGCTTATCATCCAACGCAGAGAGCGCTATTTTGTTTTGCTCTATGCTGTACAGATCATGCCGGTGGCTCCTAATCAGGTTCATTGTTCTCTTCACTTCGCAGAATTTATACTTTTTATTTCTATCCGAGACGCCTTCCAACGTAACATCCAGAGTACTATAAAGGAGGGAGAATTTATTGAGACACTCCTTGTAGTCAGAAAACTCTAGCTCGTTCTTTACTACAGACTTTTTGACTCCTTTTGCCTTCTTTGTTTCCCCTTTTTCCGTGCGGGCTGCATACATTTTTGATCGTAATCCTATGTGTTCAAACATTATACGTCCACTAAGCTCATCCTTCATCTTCCCCAACACTTTTCTATTCACTCTTGGGATGTCATAACGGTTAGGCTCAGGGTAATCACTTGTGTCAAATAGATCAATCATCTCCTTCATGTCTTTATACCAGTCAACCGTTTCAATCAAATATGTAAGAGAGTCTGTGTCCGTATACTGGAGTTGAGCTTTTTCACCATATCTCTTTTTGATCACATCGTAGTGAAACTCGTACATCAATAACTTGGAAACGTCCAGGATACTCATACCTACGTATATGGTTTTATTGAATAGGAGGCGCGTCTTGCTCAAATGGACTGCAGCCAGGTTCTCTGTGAATATGGTGCGACTTTTGAAATTAGGCTGCGCCATCCACTTATCGGCTTGTGTTTCCTTGGTGGCGAGGCGGATGTCCACTCTGTTTAGTATGTTCTCCATAGTTTTACCGAAGACTGAGTTGTTCATCAACTTATAAAAGTCCTTCTCAAAGTCGTTTGTCGCTCTTGTCCTCATGTCGGTGTTTAAATCAATGTAAGCCTTTAGCCAAGTGCTTTGCATAAAACTGACAGCTCTATGAATTTTCTTCACCCGCATGCCGAGGGAGATGTACTTTTTTAAGTTTCGGTAGTGGAGAACATATTTCTCTTTATTGAAGAGAGTCAGTAGGAGCTTCATGTTGCTGGAGCCTGGAGGAATGCGCTGCTCTGGTGCTAACGGATAGTCCGAATGACTGCCGTGAAGTTCTTGAGGGTACTCCAGATCCACTTCGAAGATGTATCCTCTTGGAGCGTCGTCTGGTATGCTCATGATGTCGATGTTTTCAGGATCGTACGCCCATAAAAAGTCTGCATGAGGCATAGGCTGACTCATCGCCCATCCATATAAGTTGTTGGCGTCGAGGTATGTGAGGTAGGTAGTAGGCTTGTTCATGTCATAATCCTCGGTATAGGGGTTATTCGCCTTCGCATAACGGTTGGAACATTGAGATATTCCGCCTCGGATACCTCGAGCAATCATCAGTCTCATTTCGTTGTCGGTCAGCAGATCCAGTTCAATTCTCGTAGTTTTAAGCATTGCACTCCATGCTAGCCCAGGAGCGGTAAAATACCATGCCGGGTCGAGCTTGTAGGTGTTCATGCAAACGTCTCTAAAGTTTTCCATGACGTCGGCCAAAAGCAGAACGTCCGTCTGGTTGTATAGGAGAGTGTATTCTTCCATGTTTGAGATGTTGAAGGTGCTCCAAACTTTCCGAGCGTGGTCGTGTTCTGCATCTGTGATATCCGTCTTGTTTAGCCTGTTGTAAAAGTTCTTCTTTTCTGGAAGGTCGGTGAGCTGGTATTTTTCCAAGGAGTCCATATAATCGTAGGGGTAGATGCCCTTCTTGACGAGTAGTTGTAGTTTCTCCCCAGAGTAGAATCTTGATGTTTCGCGGAATTGTGGTAAATTTAAGTTCTTCGCCAGTGAGTCGAGGCTGGACATCATGAAGCGACAAGAATCGAGGAAGCGTAATTTTACTCCTCCCTCAATCGCTACGGTGTAGGAGATGTATCTTTCTTCATTATTGGGAATAACGCTAATAGTTTCATCGTTGAGCCCAAACATTTTTATGAAAAGATGTGTGTCATAGCCGCTTAGATTATGGATAAATATTGGAATGAAATTAGGTTTACGGAATTTGAGATTACAGGTGTTGTGAGCGATGCCTCTGAATTTCCCAGAAAGATGGTCGTGGTCCCTGACTTTGTAATCTTTCGGGTCGGTAAAAGGTTTCTCGCAAATATGGCAAATTGTAGAGTTGGCGATGGTAGTGAGATCTTCCGAAGATAAGTCCATTGGTTTGGCTGCTGCTGAAGAGTATAGGCGGGCAATGTTCTTCGACTCTCTGAACAGACTTTCGACAAAGACTTGTGCTGCGTCACACCCAAAGTATTTCACAGGTTCTCCGTAGTGACCATCCGCGTAGACAATATGATAGCAGAAACTGACCGCCTCATGCTTTTGATACTGCTTGGTATATGATTTTGTTGCACCATCTTCACCCACCCTTTCATCCTCCACAATGGAGGTCAGCATGCATTCGAAATCGGCATATCCAGCGAAAGGTACTCTCATCGATCTATTACCTTCCTCAAACTTGATTTTGCTACCCTGTTTAGGCATTTCAATCCTGACAGCTGCTTGATCGTTGCAATATTCCATGTGGGAGGTTAGCAGATCTTCTCTCCCATAGTGCTGCAGACACCGACGGCATACCCATGTTCTTTTATGGTTTTTTGTAAGTTGTCGGCGTGCTAATCTAGCGAGATCTCGAATTAGGCAGTAGTGGGCGTTGTTCTGGTCCTTTATATACAACAGGTCGACGTGACTCTGCTGCTCCCTATCCGTGACCAACAGTGGGTACACTACGAACTTTTCATCGTAGGCATAGACGTTGATGGAGATTCCAGACCTCTTCTCAAATAACTTGACGTGGTCCAGGCTGACGGGGAAGCTGATGTTTTCAAAGTGACGGTCAAGCTCATGTTCAAAGGGTAGATAGTGCTGAACGCGATGAGGTTGGTCTTTTCGGTGGATAGGGTGAAGTGCGGCTAGCACCGACCACAGGAAACACTTGTTGTCGTTGTTATTGATATTTAGCACGGCGTGCTTAGCAGCAATTTTGCTTGGTAGTTCAATATAGGTTGATCCACGAAGAGGCTTGTAGTTGTTGATCCTCAGTTCCAGGGAGATGATCTTGCTGAGGGTCCATCCAGAGCCTTTTGCGTAGAACTCATCCATCTCTGCGAGAAGTATACGTTCGGAGGCCTTGACGTACTCGTGGATGTCGGTAGTGGGCAGTATGACGGCGTTTTTGGTCTTAAAATTCATGTCTTTTGTCTCCTCCTTATCACCTACTGGCTTCTTATACTCGGCGATGAAAAGTAATTGCGTCTTGATGTTCTTAACATTCAAGTTTTCTACAATCTTTGCCGTGATAAGCTCTCTAGCTTGTCGGAGGAATCCAGCTGGATCCTTAATACCGGGCCGATTGATGACGGAGTATGTTTTCATCCTCCCCTTAAAAGCCTTCTCGATCTCTTCAACCTCGAGATGTTTCTTTCCTCTGAGTATATCATCCACTGTCGTCTTGACCGTATTGTACGCCGATAAAATGGAAGAGCGTACGGTATTGATGATTGAAGGCTGAGCCTCGGTAGAGGCGGAGGGTTCGTCCAAGCGGGCTGCCTTCGAGGTAGATGGTAAAGGTTCCTCGGTCTTCCTCTTCAGGTGAGCGGGGCTGCACGCCTTGAGGTGGCGGGTTCTATTAGAGAGGGTGATGAGAGAACCGCAAGCCGGGCACGGACGTTGGGGCTCCCGGGTGGGAGGTTTTGCTACTCCACATGTCTTGAGGTGTCGGGCTAGATGGGCCTTGACGACGACCTTGGCACATCTGGGACACTCGGTCTGCTTGGAATTCATCTCGATCTGAATTAAAAGAGAAACCGTGTTGTAGTAACCTGTTCTGGTATTGTTAAGAGTTCGGCTATGTTTCAAATGTAATATTCTCTGGAGAAGATGTTTAATAATATCCTGGTGAACGTTAACGATTCTCTGGGAACGTCCTGACTACCCTACAATAACTTCACTAAAAGTTATACTATAATTATTTAAATTGAGGTTATGTTTTCTTTCTAAAAGTGAGGTTATGTTCTAAAAGTGAGGTTATGTTCTAAAAGTGAGGTTATGTTCAAAAAGGTTAGGCTATGTACTTACAAAGTATTGGTGTAGCGAAGGCTGGAAAAGACGATGTCACGATGTTCACTCGATGCAGTTTCGTAGTAAACTGACTTTCAGCCAGCGCGCTTGACTTTATATAGGGACGATGACGCAATATTGCATCATGTTGTGGACTGAGACAGCTCGACCGTCTGCGTCGAGCTGTCTCAAGGTCGACACAACATGATGCAATATTGCGTCATCGTCCCTATATAAAGTCAAGCGCGCCGGCTGAAAGTCAGTTTACTACGAAACTGCATCGAGTGAACATCGTGACATCGTCTTTTCCAGCCTTCGCTACACCAATACTTTGTAAGTACATAGCCTAACCTTTTTGAACATAACCTCACTTTTAGAACATAACCTCACTTTTAGAACATAACCTCACTTTTAGAACATAACCTCACTTTTAGAAAGAAAACATAACCTCAATTTAAATAATTATAGTATAACTTTTAGTGAAGTTATTGTAGGGTAGTCAGGACGTTCCCAGAGAATCGTTAACGTTCACCAGGATATTATTAAACATCTTCTCCAGAGAATATTACATTTGAAACATAGCCGAACTCTTAACAATACCAGAACAGGTTACTACAACACGGTTTCTCTTTTAATTCAGATCGAGATGAATTCCAAGCAGACCGAGTGTCCCGGATGTTCCAAGGTCGTCGTCAAGGCCCATCTAGCCCGACACCTCAAGACATGTGGAGTAGCAAAACCTCCCACCCGGGAGCCCCAACGTCCGTGCCCGGCTTGCGGTTCTCTCATCACCCTCTCTAATAGAACCCGCCACCTCAAGGCGTGCAGCCCCGCTCACCTGAAGAGGAAGACCGAGGAACCTTTACCATCTACCTCGAAGGCAGCCCGCTTGGACGAACCCTCCGCCTCTACCGAGGCTCAGCCTTCAATCATCAATACCGTACGCTCTTCCATTTTATCGGCGTACAATACGGTCAAGACGACAGTGGATGATATACTCAGAGGAAAGAAACATCTCGAGGTTGAAGAGATCGAGAAGGCTTTTAAGGGGAGGATGAAAACATACTCCGTCATCAATCGGCCCGGTATTAAGGATCCAGCTGGATTCCTCCGACAAGCTAGAGAGCTTATCACGGCAAAGATTGTAGAAAACTTGAATGTTAAGAACATCAAGACGCAATTACTTTTCATCGCCGAGTATAAGAAGCCAGTAGGTGATAAGGAGGAGACAAAAGACATGAATTTTAAGACCAAAAACGCCGTCATACTGCCCACTACCGACATCCACGAGTACGTCAAGGCCTCCGAACGTATACTTCTCGCAGAGATGGATGAGTTCTACGCAAAAGGCTCTGGATGGACCCTCAGCAAGATCATCTCCCTGGAACTGAGGATCAACAACTACAAGCCTCTTCGTGGATCAACCTATATTGAACTACCAAGCAAAATTGCTGCTAAGCACGCCGTGCTAAATATCAATAACAACGACAACAAGTGTTTCCTGTGGTCGGTGCTAGCCGCACTTCACCCTATCCACCGAAAAGACCAACCTCATCGCGTTCAGCACTATCTACCCTTTGAACATGAGCTTGACCGTCACTTTGAAAACATCAGCTTCCCCGTCAGCCTGGACCACGTCAAGTTATTTGAGAAGAGGTCTGGAATCTCCATCAACGTCTATGCCTACGATGAAAAGTTCGTAGTGTACCCACTGTTGGTCACGGATAGGGAGCAGCAGAGTCACGTCGACCTGTTGTATATAAAGGACCAGAACAACGCCCACTACTGCCTAATTCGAGATCTCGCTAGATTAGCACGCCGACAACTTACAAAAAACCATAAAAGAACATGGGTATGCCGTCGGTGTCTGCAGCACTATGGGAGAGAAGATCTGCTAACCTCCCACATGGAATATTGCAACGATCAAGCAGCTGTCAGGATTGAAATGCCTAAACAGGGTAGCAAAATCAAGTTTGAGGAAGGTAATAGATCGATGAGAGTACCTTTCGCTGGATATGCCGATTTCGAATGCATGCTGACCTCCATTGTGGAGGATGAAAGGGTGGGTGAAGATGGTGCAACAAAATCATATACCAAGCAGTATCAAAAGCATGAGGCGGTCAGTTTCTGCTATCATATTGTCTACGCGGATGGTCACTACGGAGAACCTGTGAAATACTTTGGGTGTGACGCAGCACAAGTCTTTGTCGAAAGTCTGTTCAGAGAGTCGAAGAACATTGCCCGCCTATACTCTTCAGCAGCAGCCAAACCAATGGACTTATCTTCGGAAGATCTCACTACCATCGCCAACTCTACAATTTGCCATATTTGCGAGAAACCTTTTACCGACCCGAAAGATTACAAAGTCAGGGACCACGACCATCTTTCTGGGAAATTCAGAGGCATCGCTCACAACACCTGTAATCTCAAATTCCGTAAACCTAATTTCATTCCAATATTTATCCATAATCTAAGCGGCTATGACACACATCTTTTCATAAAAATGTTTGGGCTCAACGATGAAACTATTAGCGTTATTCCCAATAATGAAGAAAGATACATCTCCTACACCGTAGCGATTGAGGGAGGAGTAAAATTACGCTTCCTCGATTCTTGTCGCTTCATGATGTCCAGCCTCGACTCACTGGCGAAGAACTTAAATTTACCACAATTCCGCGAAACATCAAGATTCTACTCTGGGGAGAAACTACAACTACTCGTCAAGAAGGGCATCTACCCCTACGATTATATGGACTCCTTGGAAAAATACCAGCTCACCGACCTTCCAGAAAAGAAGAACTTTTACAACAGGCTAAACAAGACGGATATCACAGATGCAGAACACGACCACGCTCGGAAAGTTTGGAGCACCTTCAACATCTCAAACATGGAAGAATACACTCTCCTATACAACCAGACGGACGTTCTGCTTTTGGCCGACGTCATGGAAAACTTTAGAGACGTTTGCATGAACACCTACAAGCTCGACCCGGCATGGTATTTTACCGCTCCTGGGCTAGCATGGAGTGCAATGCTTAAAACTACGAGAATTGAACTGGATCTGCTGACCGACAACGAAATGAGACTGATGATTGCTCGAGGTATCCGAGGCGGAATATCTCAATGTTCCAACCGTTATGCGAAGGCGAATAACCCCTATACCGAGGATTATGACATGAACAAGCCTACTACCTACCTCACATACCTCGACGCCAACAACTTATATGGATGGGCGATGAGTCAGCCTATGCCTCATGAAGACTTTTTATGGGCGTACGATCCTGAAAACATCGACATCATGAGCATACCAGACGACGCTCCAAGAGGATACATCTTCGAAGTGGATCTGGAGTACCCTCAAGAACTTCACGGCAGTCATTCGGACTATCCGTTAGCACCAGAGCAGCGCATTCCTCCAGGCTCCAGCAACATGAAGCTCCTACTGACTCTCTTCAATAAAGAGAAATATGTTCTCCACTACCGAAACTTAAAAAAGTACATCTCCCTCGGCATGCGGGTGAAGAAAATTCATAGAGCTGTCAGTTTTATGCAAAGCACTTGGCTAAAGGCTTACATTGATTTAAACACCGACATGAGGACAAGAGCGACAAACGACTTTGAGAAGGACTTTTATAAGTTGATGAACAACTCAGTCTTCGGTAAAACTATGGAGAACATACTAAACAGAGTGGACATCCGCCTCGCCACCAAGGAAACACAAGCCGATAAGTGGATGGTGCAGCCTAATTTCAAAAGTCGCACCATATTCACAGAGAACCTGGCTGCAGTCCATTTGAGCAAGACGCGCCTCCTATTCAATAAAACCATATACGTAGGTATGAGTATCCTGGACGTTTCCAAGTTATTGATGTACGAGTTTCACTACGATGTGATCAAAAAGAGATATGGTGAAAAAGCTCAACTCCAGTATACGGACACAGACTCTCTTACATATTTGATTGAAACGGTTGACTGGTATAAAGACATGAAGGAGATGATTGATCTATTTGACACAAGTGATTACCCTGAGCCTAACCGTTATGACATCCCAAGAGTGAATAGAAAAGTGTTGGGGAAGATGAAGGATGAGCTTAGTGGACGTATAATGTTTGAACACATAGGATTACGATCAAAAATGTATGCAGCCCGCACGGAAAAAGGGGAAACAAAGAAGGCAAAAGGAGTCAAAAAGTCTGTAGTAAAGAACGAGCTAGAGTTTTCTGACTACAAGGAGTGTCTCAATAAATTCTCCCTCCTTTATAGTACTCTGGATGTTACGTTGGAAGGCGTCTCGGATAGAAATAAAAAGTATAAATTCTGCGAAGTGAAGAGAACAATGAACCTGATTAGGAGCCACCGGCATGATCTGTACAGCATAGAGCAAAACAAAATAGCGCTCTCTGCGTTGGATGATAAGCGCTATATCCTGGAAGGAGGCGTCAAGACCCTCCCATGGGGACATTATTCCATTGACGAGGATGCGATGCTAGACCAAGCAGTCTTGGACGCGCTGATGGCAGAGTAAATCCCTAACACCGTGGGAGCACAGGTGTGCAGGAGGTAGCAAATAGAAGAAGAAGGTCGGCTACCACTTTCCACAGCGGGGAGGGGCTGTGGAATCCCTTAAAAACCAATAAATACTTTGGTTTACAACAATCTTAATCAGTTATGAATTGGACACAATTCAATCCAGTTATGAATGTGAGAGAAACCATCGCCAAAGAGCTACACGCTCCAGCCAGAAGAACATTTCCCACCAGACCTGTGGAAGTCAAAGGATGGGCTCAACCCGTCCGTAGTGCAATGTAAAAACCTCGTACTGGACGAACCTTCTTCTTAATTACGGTAACTCCTACGCCAGGTAAGTAATGTTAAGTTAGTTTTAAGTAAACTCTTTTACCGTCAACCTTTAAAAAACAATCTGTAAAATAAATTCTGTTATAATATGAACACTTTTGTAAGTTTACATAACTACAATTAATTAACGGATATCTCCAGCTCTGTGTGAGTTTCTATAGAATACCGTACCATCGAGGTGAGGGCGGTCCAAATTCAATAAAAAAGCCCGACTGTTCTCTAAGGCAGCCGTAAAACGCATAAGACCTGAGGCAGTCCTGCAGCTTGGGGCTGGGCTAATCCCCGTAAGACCTCAAGTCGCAGTCCGGGCCCTCGTAAGGTACGTGTATGATTGAATGTTACACTCTATGGCTGGACAGTATCCGTAGGTCCTGTGTGTGAGGGAGAGTAACCTACAAAAAAAAAAAAAAAAAAAAAAAAAAAAACACAAAAACCTACTGTAAAAAAAAAAAAAAAACAGAAATAAAAAATAATAAAAACAAATTTATAAATAAAAACCCCTTTGTAAGTCTGTACGTCACATTGAAAGGCTTCTCTAAGTAAAGTGATGTCTTTACTTACAGAGGGACCCAAAAAATACAAAAAAAAATAAATAAAAAAAAAAAATTATAAAAAAACAATAACTAAATAATACTGGGAGGTAGCATTTTGTTGGTTGGCTACCACCGTAATGAGCGAGGTTGGGGCTCATTACACTAAAATACCCGTGGGGGATACCAGTCCTCTATCGGGCGCGTCCCATGGGAATTGGGCAATGCCCTTCAGTTTTGCCTTCAGCGTACTTGAGGGTAGTGAGGAATTAAATACTCACCGTGAAAAAACTGGTTAAATCAGTTTTTCTAAACATTAAAAAACCTTTAAAATTATCTAATAGACTCTTTATAAACCTAGTTTGTGCTCAAAACAACACACACAAAAGACCAAACACAAACTCTACATATAAGACTCTTGGTTGGCCAGAACAAATAAAGTCTCAAAAAGTGAGGTTATGTTTCAGACGTATGACTGATTCTGTACGAAAGCATAGAAGTTCATGGCTATTTTAGAAATTATATCATGAGGAAAATTTTACAAGACCAAAAAGTGGCTCAGTGTTAGGCACATCGGTGTTCTAACACGGCACTGGGTATGGTAGAAGCAAGCTAAGGGAACCTAGTGACGACTCCTAACGGCAGTTGCCTTATAAGGAAAAGCCAGTGCGTCACACGCTGGCCCCACCCGGGTATCCGCTGCCAAGTCGAAGTTGGCCGAGAGTGCGTCCCACCACTCTCACGGAATCCCCCGCGAGTCCTTGAGCCAACTATTGCAAGTTGGCTAAAGGACTGATCGGTGTTTAAAACTAGCCGAATCACAAGGACTCAAGACCTGTCTCTAACACCGACCGTATAATTTCTAAATACTCACCAACAGAGAAGTTCTGCGCAGACAGGAGCAGTTGCTGTAGACTGAGTGTGGAGAATGCGAGACGTAGCTAGCTGGGAAGCTCCGACTGAATCGATTTGCCTCAGCGAGTGTAGTTTAATTCATAGTATTAAATCGAGCCGCGAACCAAAATTGGAAAATCAATAACACCCTGTTTATTCATTATTAACTGTCCGATTTCGCTCAAATTTGGTACACGTGTACATATACGCATGCAATACAATATAAACTAACTGTTTGTTTTATATATATGTCGCCTCTGGACTTATCTTTACCCCCACCACTCCGAAGCTAGTTTTGTTATTTACCGTCCGATTTCGCTCAAATTTGGTACGCACGTACACATTACAGTTGTCTACCCAATAGTATACTGAAAATGGATTAAACTACCCCTACAAAAGAGAATACTACCCTTAAGTGTTGAAATTGAAAAAATGCTATTGCATCGTTACTTATTGTCCGATTACATTCATATTGAGTGTACACACAGAAAAACAGAAAAACAGAAAAACAGAAAAACAGAAAAACAGAAAAACAGAAAAACAGAAAAACAGAAAAACAGAAAAACAGAAAAACAGAAAAACAGAAAACAGAAAAACATAAAAACAGAAAAAAAAACAGAAAAACAGAAAAATGGCCGTAGATGGTGACTCAACAGTACCTTCACTACTACAAGGTCATTAGAATCTCATTAAAAACTCGTTAAGGTCAATTAGAACCTCATTAAAAACTCGTTAAGGTCAATTAGAACCCCATTAAAAACTCATTAAGGTCATTAAAATCGATTAAGAGCCCATTAAAAACTCATTAAGGTCAATAAAAGCTCATTAAGGTCAATTAAAAACCAATTAAGGTCGTTAAAAGTCAATTAAGGTCAATTAAATGTCAATTAAAAGTCAATTAAGGTCGTTAAAAATCAATTAAGGTCGTTAAAAATCAATTAAGGTCAATTAAAAGTCAATTAAGGTCATTAGAACCTCATTAAGGTCATTAGAACCTCATTAAAAACTCGTTAAGGTCATTAGAACCTCATTAAAGAAAACTGACCTAGCCGACTCACCATCGGGACGAAATCTCACCATTGGGACGTTGCAAAAGGAACATATCCCTACTACTGTCGTGTGAATATATCTCACATCATATAAAACCCACAAAATGTCCTTAAAACAAATTACAAATATTGTGTCCAGAGTTATTATTTAAATAACATAATAAATGGTTGGGATGGTATATGTTAATATATCAGGGTGTACATTTAGAAGGGGTCTTCCAGTTCTCTACTGGAATCATGTACAATGAACGGTTCATTACTGGTTGAACAAGAGCTGGGAGGCGTAATCTAGAACTCTCACACTCCACAAAACCCGCCCACCGTCATGCGTAGTGCTTTTTGATATGCATGCGTATATTGAAAGTTAATTTCTAAAATAGAAATGAAATGCGTCAAATGGGTTGATCAGTTAATGATGTGTCACTGGGAAGTAAATGAACAAAACCAAAACTTAATTCCTCTATTAATATCCAAACCACAAGTTATAAACAATTAACAACATTTGTAATCTCTTAAGGTAATATTTTATTTATTATTGCTGTTTATCTATTTATTATTAGTTATTATAGCATGTGAGTAGTATGTATTAAGCCTTGACGATTGTATTTCCATTATTGCTAATTATTCTCTACAATAAAGATATAAATGTAAATTCACCCACCTGCCATACAGGTTAAGTTGTATTGACCCACTCTAACTACCATACACGCACAGTGGTACCTACACACCCTCCCAAGCATTGCAGTGGTATTTACACACCTACCCCTCCCATACACGTACAGTGGTATTGACCCACCCGCCCACCCATACACGTACGGTGGTATTGACCCCACTCACCCTCTCATACACGTACAGTGGTATTGAGCCACCCACCGTCCAACACACGTGCTGTCAATTCCAACCCTAACTGTTATGCTTAGTGTAGTTACATCTTATTCCATACATTAAGTATTTTACCTTGTTAAGAGTTACCTTGTTAATCGATGGTGTTACTCAAACAGCAAAGTTCTTCAGTTAGTTACAAATTACCAAGTTCATAAATCTGTTAGTACAGAACATTAACGTGGTGCTGTGCTGAACCATGATTTCGTTAGGTACAGAACTATGAGATAAGAACATAAATTAAACATTGTAATAGATTATCACATCCTACAAACCTGGGGTGTTTCTTTCATGTTTTAATCCTTCGAGAATTCTATGTAATTCAGTTTTGATAAATATAATTTTTCTATAAATTATGTATACAGGGTGTTTATTAGTAGTGTTCCAACGTTTTAGTAGGTTGTTCTTGAGGATAAAATAAAACAAAAAATTCCTATAAAAATAGTTCCCAAAAACCCCTTAATTAAAACCAGCTAGCCATATTAAAAAAACATTTTTTTGAGTCGATTTATGTGAAAACTAGACTTACCAAACAACTTCAAACCATTCAAAATGCTGGTTATAGTTATATCCTAACAAATCAATGTCATAGATTTGTAAAATACGAGTATTTTATATTTTTTAATAAATATTAAAATTTAAAATAACAATAACATTAAAAATGATTCCTTTGTTAATAACTCTGGTCTGAGGAAGGTAAATGTGGTTTATCTAAATCGGTCACTATATTAATTATAATTTGTTCTTATATTGTAATAAATTTGTATGCGTGACGTTCAATTGTACTGTATTGCATTTATCAAATGGCGGCTGTTAAAATATTCAATGATCTACTCAAACGTGCCACACATAAACGACAATGAGAAGGCTGATGGCAGGTTGGTGAATGGGTGAAATGAACTGTCTGACCACGTTGGACGAGTAATGACAGACATCCTATTACACAAGACGTGCCTAGAAATACTTGTAAAGGTGATCGTCTAAACACAAGCCACACATACACACTGATGAGTTGACTGGAGGCGGGTTGGTGAAGGGGTGAGATGAACTGTCTGACCACGTTGGACGAGTAATGACAGACATCCTATTACACGAGACGTGCCTAGGAATACTTGTGAAGGTGATCGTCTAAATACGAGTACATGCCACACATACACACTGATGAGTTGACTGGAAGCAAGTTGGTGAAAGGGTGAGATGAACTGTCTGACCACGTTGGACGAGTAATGACAGACATCCTATTACACGAGACGTAGCTCAGAATACTTGTGAAGGTGTACGGTTACACACCTGCCACATATTCACACTGATGAGTTGACTGGAAGCAAGTTGGTGAAGGGGTGAGATGAACTGTCTGACCACGTTGGACGAGTAATGACAGACATCCTATTACACACGAGACGTAGCTCAGAATACTTGTGAAGGTGTACGGTTACACACCTGCCACATATTCACACTGATGAGTTGACTGGAAGCAAGTTGGTGAAGGGGTGAGATGAACTGTCTGACCACGTTGGACAAGTAATGACAGACATCCTATTACACGAGACGTAGCTCAGAATACTTGTGAAGGTGTACGTCTAAACACCGGCCACGACAACAGTAGAAGCTGCCCTTAAAATAACATTAATTTTTATCACAGCTCACGAACCAAATGTCGCTGTAGAGGTAAGACATAAACAAGTTGGCATTAATGGGTATAGAGACTGTGAAATGCTTGTTTACACACAGTCTCAGCTTATTGAATAAATTATGGCGTTGTTTAAACATCCAAGTTGTTCAACTTAGTTACAAATCACCAAAGTTCGAGCAATCAGTAAACATACAAGATTAATACTGAGTACCACTTAACTGTGTTCAAGACATAAATCCGAGAATCGGAGGCATTTAATTAACGAAACCATCGTTCAACGCATTGGATTTAAGAGTGAGTTTGTTTTGTTGTCATTGTTGGTAATGAATATTAAAGTTATTTTTCTATTATAAGAATAATAATGACTTATTTCATTAGTCTTACATAACTTAGTACAATATGATAACAAAGAGGAAAATACTATAGTTTGCCTTTTAAACATATAATAAAAAATTAAAAGAATAACACACAAGAAAACTATCTAAATAAAACAATAACTACAGCCAAAGTACTTGTGTCTTAATGTTTAAATATCAATCTCCCATCAAGAGCTAAATCTAGGTTTTGTAACCATTCGACACTGCTTCTCCGATTGAATGAAGACCAGCTAATCCCCCTGAAAAGAAAGCAATGGACACTCATTGACTATGTGATTAATAGTTTGAAATTCATCTCTGCAATCACATGAATGATCATTTGTCATTATTCACTTAAATGTCTACTTAAATGTTGCACCCCCTCAATGTTGCGAAAGCACCGCAACATTTAAGAACTAATTAATAAATTTGAGATAGTATTTTACTTGGAAAATTTTGCCGGAATCTTTCAAGCCAGAAATTGTTTGTTCAAAAACATTTCCTGCAATACATTATGCTCTTGCAGCTACTGCTTGTTGTTTGACTCAGGAAAATTTGATGATCCTAACCCGGCTTCACAACAGAGCGCTGAGATTCGTTTATAATCTGAAGAAATTCGACCAAATCAGCGAGTACAGATTTAACTCCAAAACAGAGATTCTCAAAGTATGGTTCAGAGCCAGCCTACGAAATGTGGAAAAATATGTACACTGCTGTTAATATACGTTATTTTATGTTTCAAATGAAAAACACTTTCTACTCAAAAGAATACATTTCAACAAATCGGATGATTATCGAACACTTGGCAAGTACTTTGAGGGAGTGTACTTTCCTACACCAGGGACAAACAATGACTGGATAATAAACCCTGTCAAACAAAAAGATGTTTCAAGCCTTACTGACCTCTCTAAAAATGAACAAGATCATCTGGTGGATTTTTCTTGCAGTAGGCCTTGGGAAATAATCTTCAAAGAACAAAATGATTTGTGTCATTTTTGGTTTCTTGCCCGGTCGGAATTCCCAGATTCAGCAAACAAAGCCCTCAAACATCTTGTGCCTTTTTGTACTAATCTAATTATTTGTGTAAACAAACATTTTCTACACTTTGGAACATAAAACTTGGAAATTAACTGGAGAACGTTGAACCAGTCTTGAGGTTGAAAATTTCGACAATTCTTTCCAATACTTCGGAATTAAAAAACCGAAGAAGCAAATGCATTTTTCCCATTGATAATGACGAATTTAATTTTTATAAAGAGATATAGTGGACAAACTTACAATATTAAATATTTTTTGAAAATAATTACAGATGTGTTATACCTATATTACAGTATTAATAAATTGTAACAGTATCTTACTTGTAGCAAACTTATTTATTTAACGTCCTAACAAAACGACTGATAAAAATGAATTCTGAATTGTTAGTACTGTGTTGTAACTAAAATTTAAAAAAAAACTGTTGGTGGAAGAACCACTGCTGAGCTTTTAAGTAGTACTAATTTCTATAATGTGAGGTTATGCAAATGTGTGATAGATAAATTATCCACTTTGATATATTTTCGTGATAAATATACTTTGTATATTTTCAAAAATCTTTGTAAATTTATCAAATTAAAAATCAAATTTACATATCGGGAAAACTAAGAATAATTAGCATAATGGGGGTTTTTGTAGGTCGGGAGTCCTCGAAGACTGTAGGGTCTTAGGTGGGGGTCCGTGTATCGCTTGACTTTGAGAACCTCCGCTCTAAAATATTGTCAATTACGGGTTTCTCCGATTTACAAACCGTAAATCTGTTAGATAAAATTCTCCAGACGGGAAAACCTGCATACCTCAGAGAAAAGCTGACATTAATGTGAAAATGAACGTAAAATTAATGTGACGAAATTATTGTGGTCCAAAAAAAGTACAATAATTTGCCACCCACTTTAAAAAAACTGTACCTTTAGGAAATTTAAAGAAAGTGCGAAGAAAGTGTTTCATTGGCCTGTATGTATATATCTGTTAAGTTTATGTAGATTATTGTATTATGTTCATTTTGTTATTTCATGCATTATTTAAATTGTTGACTGATAAGAATTGTTACGAAAAACAGACATTGTACTAATGAACTCTTGTTTATTTATTTAATTTTGAAACAATATTCAGAGGGATATAAATACGTTTAAACATGAAATGTAAAGATATTACGTTATATTGAAATATGTTAATCGGTAATTATGCTACATAATTGGTCAGATTCACCACGTAAATAATTGGTACGTGGAAATCACAAATTAGAACGAGGAAAACAACTTAAAACTATTTTCAACATCTACTGGTTATAATCGAATAATCGTGTGATGTTAATGTCTATATTACATCTGAACTTATGAATTCAACTGATCATATTCATCCGTATCTATTTAATAACAATTAAAGTCAAAATTTAGAAAGTATCTATGTTCATTTTCTCATTAAAACTAGCGTTTGCATGTGCTACTATAAAAGTATGGTAATTAGTGTTTGGTAAGTTTGGCATATAGCTAGTTAAACGTATACTAATGAAAACTTTATGTGATAAGGAATATACCGTTTAATATCAAATTGGAATTTGTGCACAATATACTATTGGAGTTTTGGTGCAATTTCAAACAGATTGAATTATTTAAAAGTTTTAATACAACTGTATGTATTTCTTTTGATTGTTAATAATATGATTATTATATTAATTATGATTATTGATCCTGAGCGTGAGCCTTAAACACAAGTTCTTATCATTAATTTACATTCTCAGAAGGCGTGAGACAAAAGCTTCCTCGCCATGTATTATTGATCCTGAGCGTGAGCCTTGAGCACAAGTTCTTATCATTAATTTACATTCTCAGAAGGCGTGAGACAAAAGCTTCCTCGCCATGTATTATTGATCCTGAGCGTGAGCCTTGAGCACAAGTTCTTAACATTAATTTACATTCTCAGAAGGCGTGAGACAAAAGCTTCCTCGCCATGTATTATTGATCCTGAGCGTGAGCCTTGAGCACAAGTTCTTATCATTATTTTACATTCATTAATGTACACTATTATACTATATAAAATGAACTTTTTTGTCCAATATGACGTCTTTTTCCATGTTATACTATATAAAATGAACTTTTTTGTTCAATATGGCGTCTTTCCCTCCCAAAATTCCCTCATCCAAGATGGTGGTCTTTCCCTTCGTGTACTTCCGGCGACCGTCGGCTACCTTCGTACGCTCTTAGCCTATGATGCACACGTCGTCTGCTGGTTGGGCGCGCATGCGCATTGTTACTCTACTCATATATACACTACTCCATATACTCTATGTGCTCGACCCGATCGTAGCGCACCTGGTGGCAAAACTTAGCACATCCTTTCGGAAACATGGCGCCTTCGGAAGGGAAGTCCCCGTGGGAAAATTCCCTCCCTCAAATTCAGTCGTAATACTATAAAAAATACACTCTTAACCTTTCCCATCTCATACTATATAAAATGCAAAAGATGGCGGCCATTTACATATGTACTATATAAAATGCTTTCGTGTACTTCCGGCGACCGTCGGCTACCTTCGTACACGTCGTCTGCTGGTCTGGCGCACACCCAAATGCCACGCTCTGATTGGTTACCTCCCTACTTTACAAGTAATATTTCTCACACGTACTGTTAGACTACTTATTTAATTAAATTTTTCTCAAATTTTAACAAATACACAGTTAACATACGCTCTTAGCTTTGGGTACTCATCCACGGCTTCCTACACTGTTACCTACCTATACTTATCTATCGAATCACAGATCATCCTCAAGCCCCTACTTAACACTCTAGGCAACCCGCAATACACGTTTTTAATTAATTATTCATTCAAAAATGAAGGGACAATTCTTTTTATTTAATCTGTTTATAATTTTTAATACACTGTTATCCTATCCATTTTAATTAATTTTTTATTTTATATTAAATACTCTATTAACATGCGCTCTTACCTTCAACTACCATCTACTTCTGGTTAACTTCATATTAAACAAACTCGACATCCTCTATACCTAACACGCTAGCTTAACGCTCTTACCCTAGAGCCCTCATGCCTAACCGAACTATTCAACCTAAATTACTTTGCTCGGTGCCACCGACAGTACATTCAGTTCTCGCACAACACAGGCTGACCTCAATATTGTTTGCTATTTTAATTGGCACCAGACGGACTGCATATCAACCCTAGAGGACAAGTTTAGTGATATCAAACAGCATTATATGCATTTCCTCAGAGATTGTAGAATCCGACCATATCTGGTCTATTATTAAACAAAACGAAAGAATTATTGGTATTATAGTCCCACACTTTTAAAAAGAGAGAGCAATAATAATTTATTTACACACTACGTTTTATTCAGTAAAATCAATTGATATTCTTGTTATTATCAATTATCATACGTAATACATAGAACCTTTTTCAATAATTTGTGCTTTATATTTAAATTATTACGAGTAAACTTAATTTTAACAAAGTTTTATCAATTTGTTTTGTTGTAAATTCCATAATTTATAAATATTCTAACACATTACATCGATCTTATGTGTAATAATGAGAGATCGTACACCAAAATTATACCGTATTTTCTAAAGTTTTTATAGTTTAGGTAGGATTTTAAACAATATGTATAACATTTATAGCTTAATACCATATCAAATTACATTCATACACATTGTGTGTGCTATTGGAAAATGTCTCAGATCAAGCAAGAACTACCAACATAGTAGTCTCCAAAGCCCTTAAAATGTAGTTAAAATGTCCATAAATAGAGTTATTTGTGTACAAAATATGTTATAATTCCCTAAAAGCATTAAAATGCAGTGTCATAACAATGATATTCACCCTAAACATTAAAAAACCCTTTAAAATACTCTTATAGAACCTTTAAAAACTTAGTTTGAGCTCAAAACAACGTACAAAACTGATGTAACACTTGTAAATTATTTTTTTAACCTACATAGCTATTTAGTTGACTCCAAACATTTGGCAAAGTGTAAGTAGCCAATAGGAATAAATTCTCTATAATGTTCACATTTTAAGCTTGATTTTAACAAAACCTGGTGCTATTGATTATTTGCGTACTAAACAAATAAACGAATAGTTAGTTGAAATGTGTCTATTGTAGAAACTTTGGTATTAACAGTAAGAAAGTTTGGTTTCTTTTGACTATAATATACTCGATCAGAAAATGTATATACACCACTCCCAAAGACCCAAACACATGGCGAACCTACAACACACAACACCATTGATAGATCACCTTCCTATTCATCACATAAGGCCCTTGTTTGTCCACCCAGCTATTCTATGAAATTAAGTGGCAGAGAGTGCTTATAGCCCTAAATTCGCCTTATAAAGTAACAATAAAGTAGTTTTCATTTAATTTCCATCCAAAGTACATATACAAACTACCTACCAAACATTAATACCCTTCCTATCCAGTAGTAAGACCCTCCTACCCACCTATTCAACACACAGATAGACTACGTAACTAACCATTACATAAAACCTTAGATTGACACTCAACATTCATGGATGACCTACCTACCAAACATACATACCACACACCAAAAAATCATGACTTAACAGTCCACCAACCTACTCAACACTGTACCTCCGATATATCACCTAACTTATAAACTTATAAATAAACTCCATTACATTTGACCTTTGATTGCTCATCTACCTATCCATAAGCACATGTACAAGACACCTACCAAGCTTCATAACCCTACCTATCCATTAGTAAGACTCTCCTACCCACTTAGCCAACACACAGCTATCTTTACAGACCAACTACCCTGCCAACCAATTTAACAAACACAACTGTCGATTGACACTCCACCTTCCCAAAGCATAAGATTTTTGAAGGACCATCGACCAAAGATACAAAAATCATGATAAACAAACTACACACTCTTTAGACATGACTTAATATACCATCATACTACCTTGAAAATAGTCCTATTGACATATCCCTACCTATCCAATATACGTACCACACACCGTACATACAAGACTTATGTTTACCCACCCACATACTAATCAAACAAGACTCATGATTGACCATCATCTCCGTAACATTCATGGATGACCTACCTACCAAACATACATACCACACACCATAAAATCATGACTTAACAATCCACCAACCTACTCAACACACAAAACCTCTGATAGATCATCCACCTAACCTTTACATAAAACCTTTGATTGACTCACAATCCTAACATTCATGAACATCCATCCTCCTAAACATACAACTTAACCACCCACAAAAACAAGACTTTATGTATAACCACCTATTTAACATACGTACCACACACCATAGAATCATGATTTAACAGTCCACCCACCTACACAACACCTCTGATACACCATCCCTTTGAACATTACATAAAACCTGTGATATTCCACCCAATCACCAAACATACATGACTCTTAATAGACCAATCCACATACCTCTGCACATACAATTCCTTAGGACACACACCCTACACCCACCACTCATCCTACAGACAAAGCTCCTAGAGAACTACCCATCCACCATAAAAACACTATTGCTTCATATAATCATGTTTTAAAATAACATTATTACACTGTAAGATAGGTATAATATAGCTAAAGACCTAAAGTGTTTCCTAAAATTCTGTTTTCTCTAGAAATATGAGAGCCGTTGGTGGAAAACATCCAAACTAAACATAGAAAATAAGAATCAGCTAGTAGTTTCATAGAAATTCTGCTATACAACTAAAAAAATATGAGAAAAAGTTAGGTTTAAAAACAATGAACATAGAAAAAGTTAGGTTTAAAAAAAATGAACAGAAAAAGTTAGGTTTAAAAACAATAAACATAGCAAAAGTTGGGTTAAAAAAATGAACATAGAAAAAGTTAGGTTTAAAAATAATGAACATAGAAAAGGTTAGGTTAAAAAAAATGAACACAGAAAAAGTTAGGTTAAAAAAAATGAACACAGAAAAAGTTAGGTTAGCAAACATAGAAAAAGTTGGGTTAAAAAAATGAACAAAGAAAAAGTTAGGTTAAAATAAATGAACACAGAAAAAGTTAGGTTAAAAAAATGAACACAGGAAAAGTTAGGTTAGCATACATCAGAAAAGTTCAGTTAAAATTAACAAAACTCAAAAAAATGGGACATTTTTTGACTTTTGTTAATTTTAACAACTTTTCGGAAAAGTAAGGATAGCAATTAATTTTAACAACTTTCGGTTGTTAGCTAGACTTACTTTTCTGATGTTTGCTAACCTAACTTTTTCTGTGTTCATTTTTTTTAACCTAACTTTTTTTGTGTTCATTTTTTTAACCTAACTTTTTCTATGTTCATTTTTTTAACCCAACTTTTTCTATGTTTGCTAACCTAACGTTTTCTGTGTTCAATTTTTTTAACCTAAAATTTTCTGTTCATTTTTTTTAACCTAACCTTTTCTATGTTCATTATTTTAACCTAACTTTTTCTATGTTCATTTTTTTAACCCAACTTTTTCTATGTTTATTGTTTTTAAACCTAACTTTTTCTATGTTCATTGTTTTTAAACCTAACTTTTTCTATGTTCATTGTTTTTAAACCTAACTTTTTCTCATATTTTTTTAGTTGTATAGCTGAATTTCTATGAAAGTACTAGCTGATTCTTATTTTCTATGTTTAGTTTGGATGTTTTCCACCAACGGCTCTCATATATCTAGAGAAAACAGAATTTTAGGAAACACTTTAGGTCTTTAGCTATATTATACCTATCTTACAGTGTAATAATGTTATTTTAAAACATGATTATATGAAGCAATAGTGTTTTTATGGTGGATGGGTAGTTCTCTAGGAGTTTTGTCTGTAGGATGAGTGGTGGGTGTAGGGTGTGTGTCCTAAGGAATTGTATGTGCAGAGGTATGTGGATTGGTCTATTAAGAGTCATGTATGTTTGGTGATTGGGTGGAATATCACAGGTTTTATGTAATGTTCAAAGGAATGGTGTATCAGAGGTGTTGTGTAGGTGGGTGGACTGTTAAATCATGATTTTATGGTGTGTGGTACGTATGTTAAATAGGTGGTTATACATAAAGTCTTGTTTTTGTGGGTGGTTAAGTCGTATGTTTAGGAGGATGGTTGTTCATGAATGTTAGGATTGTGAGTAAATCAAAGGTTTTATGTATTGTTTAGGTGGATGATCTATCAGAGGTGTTGTGTGTTGAGTAGATTAGTGGATTGTTAAGTCATGAATTTATGGTGTGTGGTATGTATGTTTGGTAGGTAGGTCATCCATGAATGTTACGGAGATGGATGGACAATAATGAGTCTTGTTTGATTAGTATGTGGGTGGGTAAACATAGGTCTTTTATGTATGGTGTGTTTTACGTATATTGGATAGGTAGGGGTATGTCAATAGGACTATTTTCATGGTAGTATGATGGTATATTAAGTCATGTCTGCAGAATGTGTAGTTTGTTTATCATGATTTTTGTATCTTTGGTAGGTGGTCCTTCAAAAGTCTTATGCTTTGGGAAGGTGGAGTGTCAATCGACAGTTGTGTTTGTTAAATTGGTTGGGAGGGTAGTTGGTCTGTAAAGATAGCTGTGTGTTGTCTAAGTGGGTAGGAGAGTGTTACTAATGGATAGGTAGGGTTATGGAGCTTGGTAGGTGTCTTGTACATGTGTGTTGGATAGGTAGATGAGCAAGCAAAGGTCAAATGTAATGGAGTTTATTTATAAGTTTATAAGTTAGGTGATATATCGCAGGTACAGTGTTGAGTAGGTTGGTGGACTGTTAAGTCATGATTTTATGGTGTGTGGTATGTATGTTTGGTAGGTAGGTCATCCATGAATGTTGAGTGTCAATCTAAGGTTTTATGTAATGGTTAGTTACGTAGTCTATCTGTGTGTTGAATAGGTGGGTAGGAGGGTCTTACTACTGGATAGGAAGGTTATTAGTGTTTGGTAGGTAGTTTGTATATGTATTTTGGATGGAAATTAAATGAAAAATACTTTATTGTTACTTTATAAGGCGAATTTAGGGCTATAAAGCACTCTCTGCCACTTAATTTCATAGAATAGCTGGGTGGACAAACAAGGGCCTTATGTGATGAATAGGAAGGTGATCTATCAATGGTGTTGTGTGTTGTAGGTTCGCCATGTGTTTGGGTCTTTGGGAGTGGTGTATATACATTTTCTGATCGAGTATATTATAGTCAAAAGAAACCAAACTTTCTTACTGTTAATACCAAAGTTTCTACAATAGACACATTTCAACTAACTATTCGTTTATTTGTTTAGTACGCAAATAATCAATAGCACCAGGTTTTGTTAAAATCAAGCTTAAAATGTGAACATTATAGAGAATTTATTCCTATTGGCTACTTACACTTTGCCAAATGTTTGGAGTCAACTAAATAGCTATGTAGGTTAAAAAAATAATTTACAAGTGTTACATCAGTTTTGTACGTTGTTTTGAGCTCAAACTAAGTTTTTAAAGGTTCTATAAGAGTATTTTAAAGGGTTTTTTAATGTTTAGGGTGAATATCATTGTTATGACACTGCATTTTAATGCTTTTAGGGAATTATAACATATTTTGTACACAAATAACTCTATTTATGGACATTTTAACTAAATTTTAAGGGCTTTGGAGACTACTATGTTGGTAGTTCTTGCTTGATCTGAGACATTTTCCAATAGCACACACAATGTGTATGAATGTAATTTGATATGGTATTAAGCTATAAATGTTATACATATTGTTTAAAATCCTACCTAAACTATAAAAACTTTAGAAAATACGGTATAATTTTGATGTACGATCTCTCATTATTACACATAAGATCGATGTAATGTGTTAGCATATTTATAAATTATGGAATTTACAACAAAACAAATTCATAAAACTTTGTTAAAATTAAGTTTACTCGTAATAATTTAAATATAAAGCACAAATTATTGAAAAAGGTTCTATGTATTACGTATGATAATTGATAATAACAAGAATATCAATTAATTTTACTGAATTAAAAGTAGTGTGTAAATAAATTATTATTGCTCTCTCTTTTTAAAAGTGTGGGACTATAATACCAATAATTCTTTCGTTTTGTTTAAGGTCGGATTCTACAATCTCTGAGGAAATGCATATAATGCTGTTTGATATCACTAAACTTGACCTCTATGGTTAACATGTGGTTGATATGCAGTCCGTTTGGTGCCAATTAAAATAGCAAACAATATTGAGGTCAGCCGTGTTGTGCGAGAACTGAATGTACTGTCGGTGGCACCGAGCAAAGTAATTTAGGTTGAATAGTTCGGTTAGGCATGAGGGCTCTAGGGTAAGAGCGTTAAGCTAGCGTGTTAGGTATAGAGGATGTCGAGTTTGTTTAATATGAAGTTAACCAGAAGTAGATGGTAGTTGAAGGTAAGAGCGCATGTTAACAGAGTATTTAATATAAAATAAAAAATTAATTAAAATGGATAGGATAACAGTGTATTAAAAATTATAAACAGATTAAATAAAAAGAATTGTCCCTTCATTTTTGAATGAATAATTAATTAAAAACGTGTATTGCGGGTTGCCTAGAGTGTTAAGTAGGGGCTTGAGGATGATCTGTGATTCGATAGATAAGTATAGGTAGGTAACAGTGTAGGAAGCCGTGGATGAGTACCCAAAGCTAAGAGCGTATGTTAACTGTGTATTTGTTAAAATTTGAGAAAAATTTAATTAAATAAGTAGTCTAACAGTACGTGTGAGAAATATTACTTTTAAAGTAGGGAGGTAATCAATCAGAGCGTGGCATTTGGGTGTGCGCCAGACCAGAAGACGACGTGTACGAAGGTAGCCGACGGTCGCCGGAAGTACACGAAAGCATTTTATATAGTACATATGTAAATGGCCGCCATCTTTTGCATTTTATATAGTATGAGATGGGAAAGGTTAAGAGTGTATTTATAACGGTTAAGGTTTATGTAGTATAACGACTGAATTTGAGGGAGGGAATTTTCCCACGGGGACTTCCCTTCCGAAGGCGCCATGTTTCCGAAAGGATGTGCTAAGTTTTGCCACCAGGTGCGCTACGATCGGGTCGAGCACATAGAGTATATGGAGTAGTATATATATGAGTAGAGTAACAATGCGCATGCGCGCCCAACCAGCAGACGACGTGTGCATCATAGGCTAAGAGCGTACGAAGGTAGCCGACGGTTGCCGGAAGTACACGAAGGGAAAGACCGCCATCTTGGATGAGGGAATTTTGGGAGGGAAAGACGCCATATTGAACAAAAAAGTTCATTTTATATAGTATAACATGGAAAAAGACGTCATATTGGACAAAAAAGTTCATTTTATATAGTATAAGAGTGTACATTTTATATAGTATAACAAGGGAAAGGCCGCCATATTGGATGAGGAATTTTGGGAGGGAAAGACGCCATATTGGATCCGGTTGTCATCTTTTTAAATTTATTATAGTGTAAAGTCCGCCATATTGGATGAGGGAATTTTAGGAAGGGAATTTTCCCACGGGGTGTGAGTTGTTGCGGGAGGGAAAAGACGCCATATTGGACAAAAAAAGTTAATTTATATAGTATAACATGGAAAAAGATGCCATATTGGACAAAAAAGTGAATTTTATATAGTATAACAAGGTTAACAGTGAATTTTATATAGTATAACATGGAAAAAGTTAGGTTAACAGTGAATTTTATATACTATAACATGATTAACAGTGAATTTTATATAGTATGATGTGGGAATTTGGAGGGAAATTTGGGAATTTGAGGGAAATTTGAGGTTAGGAAAAGTGAGGTTAGGAAATTTGGCGGGAAATGGGCGCCGCCATCTTGAAAAAGTCACGTGACCGCTCTCGACCAATCAGAGGCCAGAAAAGTGGGTCCAAAGGTCAATTTGACGCAGAAATCCCAAATTCTGGCGGCATTACCAACATCTTTTCCCTACTACTATTGCTACTATTACTACTATTATTGATCCTGAGCGTGAGCCTTGAGCACAAGTTCCTATCATTAATTTACATTCTCAGAAGGCGTGAGACAAAAGCTTCCTCGCCATGCATTATTGATCCTGAATGTGAGCCTTGAGCACAAGTTCTTATCATTAATTTACATTCTCAGAAGGCGTGAGACAAAAGCTTCCTCGCCATGTATTATTGATCCTGAATGTGAGCCTTGAGCACAAGTTCTTATCATTAATTTACATTCTCAGAAGGCGTGAGACAAAAGCTTCCTCGCCATGCATTATTGATCCTGAATGTGAGCCTTGAGCACAAGTTCTTATCATTAATTTACATTCTCAGAAGGCGTGAGACAAAAGCTTCCTCGCCATGTATTATTGATCCTGAATGTGAGCCTTGAGCACAAGTTCTTATCATTAATTTACATTCTCAGAAGGCGTGAGACAAAAGCTTCCTCGCCATGTATTATTGATCCTGAATGTGAGCCTTGAGCACAAGTTCTTATCATTAATTTACATTCTCAGAAGGCGTGAGACAAAAGCTTCCTCGCCATGTATTTTTAAAGAAGCTCTATTCCTTTGGATTCTCCTCGAACCTTATGAAGTGGATAAAATCTTATGTCTTGGATAAGACATTTAAAGTGCTATTTGGTGGGATATATTCGGGGAAATTTGATTCCAGTTCAGGAGTACCACAAGGGTCTAACTTGGGACCTTTGTTTTTCGTGTTATTTATTAACGACATTACATCTTTACTAAACTGTGCAGTTTAGCTCTATTCCGACGATATTACAATATCTATGCAAATTGCTGATACAAGAGTCCCTATGGGTCTTCAATCTTGGATCAATTCGACTGTGAGTTAAAGACAATTATATATCACTGAACCTTGGCAAAACAGTGTTAGTTTCGTTCACGCGTTAACCTAATCCGTCAATCTTCTTTTATCACATTATTGGTTGTAGACTCGAAAGAGATCTACTGTTCGCAATCTTGGCGTTAGTAGACTCCAAGTTTATCTTCTCTGAATACGTAAACTGTTTTGTGTAAAAAGCTAGGAGGAATTTGGGTCTCATCATGTGGATCGCCACGTATTTAAATGATAAACACGCGTATTTAACACTGAACAAGTCCTTGATTCGAAGTCACCTTGAGTGTGCCATTGTTATTTGGAATTGGGACCAGGTATATATAAATGCAGCCGTTGATGCTGTCCAGAGGAAATTCCTCTCATGGATGGAGAACTGAATTTATCAACATTATTATCTCGTCGAGCTGAGACAGCTGCAATTTTTTACAGAGTCCTTCATGGTTATGCTGGTTCAGTTGAGACAATTGGTCTAAGAGTTCCAGAAATCAAGAGATGCCTTTCACTCTAGAGATCCATTTGTTTGTTCATACTTTGGAGTGCGTGATCCAGTGGTCAAATCTGATAACATTGCAAACAGGATTCACAACCTAGATTTGTTGATAACCACAATGTCCTGTTTGTAAAAATGGGGAAAGCAGCATATCATTCTAGACTGTGTGGCTAAACTCACACTCAGCTAGTTAAGCACCATATCTCAAGTATTGCATGTTTGGGCCTAAAGGCTGTTTTGGACACTTAAAAAAAAATTAATCAAATATAATTACATTTGATTGAATATCTTACCATATATCGAAAATGTAAGTAAAACTCTGTTATTTTAACGAATGTTGTGAATTTACATGAGCGCACTTGGTGCCATTTTAGTGTAGCTCTGATGCGCGGTGTTGACAAGAGTAGTGCGCTTCACATACGACAGACAATACATTTGTTGAGGTTACAACAAGTAATACACTTCAAAAATATATAAATAAAACTGTAAGACCAATATGTAAACAATTGGAAACAAAAGTGTAAAAGACAATTTGACAATAAGATAGTCAAAAACATAATATGTTTACTCAAACTCTAATTCAAAATATCAAACAACTAGGTTATAAAATAGGTGCACTTAGAGCACTGAAACGTGAGAACATTGCAAGCGTAAAGGCTATGCTATAGTTAGCCACGGCTTACATCGTCACGCCATTGGTTGTCGCAATACCAAATTCTTCGTAGATCCAGCATTTACTGTAAGAGTGCTCTGTGATCAAGTCGGAACATTCTATAAATAGACTATAGTTATAGTTGTACCACTTAGTTCGCGGCCAGACAGCAAATAGGGTGGATGTGTAACAAACTCCCTCAGTACTGTACCACTAAGTTAAGACAACTGCCAATGCTTGTAGTCTCAGGCTCTGACCTCTTCTAAGTACTGATCATCTCACTTACTTGATGACTAAAACGATTCCAAATAAAAATCCGAAAGTCCCTGATTTTCTTCCGGTTCTCTACCGATCCTGATTCTCCTCCACGCTCAGGGCCAGTTGATTAATGCCTTTGCAGGTTAGCTTGGTATCTCTCATAAAACTTGAAAACCCGTTGCGGTTTCCGAAGGATTGTCACGGATGGCAATCACTAACAATGCAGAATTTAACAAATCTAGGCTTCCCAAGAGGCTCCCCCTCATTATTTACTAGTAAGAGGCCGATCGTAGATATGTGAGCGAATATGAGTGGCGAATGAGTGTAGATGTACCAGTGTAGTCATTGTTACTAACTAAGGCCAACTGATATTCAAAAGAGCTATTTATATAGCCAGGGCAACTAAGGGACCCACGTGGTATTGGTCTGATTTTCAGCTAACCGGCAAGCCTGACACTCAGTTCCTTCCCAACACAATATCTGAACCTTGACTACCACCTAAAATGAATACTCCACACTTCTCGAGTAGTGTCTTCGTCGATGGTAACCATTGAGCGGACTCTAGTTAATGGTTCCTAACTACATGGTCCACCACAAATGTGCATTTTATATGCTGGTGATCACCTCAATCTACCGGTTGGAAAATCAGTAATGGTTAGTCAACAACAGAATCTATCACACAGGAAATTGTGATGTACCACAATTAGGTAATGCTGGTACATCAGCATTTCATCTTATCCCCGGGGTTTAAAATTACCTCTGTACGTTTAGGGGGGAGGAAGTGAATCCCACCCTTCTCTAATTTGACAAATGCAACCTGATCAACCTCCAATCTTGAACTCTACCAATAAGTAGGAATTGGGTGGAATGTACCAGCAGCTAGTGGTTTATTCCCATTATTATGAATAATAATAATTTCTTATATTAAATTTATTCTCTTTTTATGTATGCAACATTGAAATATCTTCTATATTTTTTCTCTTTTTCATACTCAAATACAAGGGGGTCCTGCTTTTCCATGTCCTGTAAGGAGAACTGAGCTAATATTAGTTTTATTTACTTGGATGTATCTTGCCTACTACCGAAAGTATCAGTTAGTCTCCGGATAGTATCTGTATCTACTACCCAAGTAACAGTGAGCGTCATGCGTACGGTATGTGAGAAAACAGCTGGTATAATTGGGCCAGAAAGAAAGTGACCTGCATGTTATATTTAGCGCATACAGGGGATTAAACAGTGGAGGAGAATCGTTCCACTAATCAGTTGCAGCAGTGGAGGGGAATGAAATGAAAAACTATTTGAAATGAAAAATGGCTTTATTAGACTGACCTAGGACTATGAAGTCCTCTCTTCCACTCAACCATACTCAAGTTGAGGTTTATGTGGGAAGCGTTCCACCGCTGAGCTGCCGACTAACTTCCTCCTTCAAGTAAGTGTTCAACTCACGAAAAAGTGTTCGGTTGAAAAAATAACTGTAATGAACTGTACAAGTTTGTTTAATTGCTATTATTTATAATTAACATTATTATTTATTGAATTATTGTTATTATTAATTGTTAATTTGTAAGCTTGACTCATTGGTTTTAAACAAAACCGACCAATGGTCCCTGCTTATGACGACGTAGTGTGCGGGGCTTGTTATAGTGCTGTCTACCCGTGGCCTGCTGTCTTCCTTCTTGACGTTAAAACATTACTTGGAATGACAACGTGGAAGAAATAATGTTATCTTTCTCACATATAACACCCAGCTCTCTCTCTCTCTCTCTCTCTCTCTCTCTCTCTCTCTCTCTCTCTCTCTCTCTCTCTCTCTCTCTCTCTCTCTCTCTCTCTCTCTCTCTCTCTCTCTCTCTCTCTCTCTCGCAACTGTGCTTTCAGAAGATCACTTCCTAACCTCCCTAGCTTAACGTTATTACATCTATGAGGGATGCTTTCAGAAGATCACTTCCTAACCTCCCTAGCTTAACGTTATTACATCTATGAGGGATTGATTCAGTTTAAAAGTTCGCCCACTCTAAAATTATTCTACATCAATTACAATGTATTTCTGTAATTTTAAATATTTATGCTGTACACTTTTGTCACTATTCTATGCTATGGAGTAGGGAAATCTTAAAACAGTAGGTGTTCGACTCAGTTTCTAGTATACATGTCTACCTGTCTTATGCGATATATGGTGTGAGAGAAATGGAAACATCCAATGATGGAGTTTCCACAGTGGAAAATTGAATTTCCTCAAGAAGTGGGGCTGAGACTGTTCGATCACTGTCTGTCAAAATACAAGCCTGCGGCAGACAGACAGCTACGTGAATGACACTTGATATGTTTCTCTGTGCAAATGTAATATACTTGTAAATGGGACCTCCTTCCAAGCGTTATGTAAATTGAACGTTGTTTCTAAGAAAAGAAAAGAAATTAAAATGTTAAAAGAATGAAATAAAAATGACTATAACATTTAAAATCTTAGTTAAGTTTATGCGTCAGAAGTGTTTATTATGGTCAAATAGACCGTATGTCCGAATAGGGAATGAATTTAAGTCAACTACCATTTATTAACTCAAAAAAGAAGCAGTAATATACATATATTTGGTGCAAGATCCAAAAGTCATGTTATATGTAACATAAATAATAAAGTAGATATCCTGTCACAAATCTAAATCCAATCCATTGAACCATTTAAGACCTGTCTCACTGACTATATTTACGCCAGCTAATTCTTCCATAAAAGAGCGTAGAGGGCACTCTGTAACTATGTGATCCATTATTTGGACAGACTCCTCGCAACCACATTACTGATCTAGTGTCAATCCCCATTTTATATTTCCAGTATTTATACCTGCCCACGCCAGTTCGGAACTGATTCAACCATGTCCTTTTCTAAGAGGGAAGTTCATCGGAGCTGTTCAAATAAAAAATTATCCATCCTATGATGCAGGTAGTAGGGCTGAAATTTTATCTGCTCAACTGAAAAACAGTACTTAGTGAGATTTTTGAAGTGGGAGATCCTGTGTAATCCTGTGTGGGGCAGTTGGGAGGCGTTCAAGATCTTATTGAATTCTTTAAGTAGTGCCTCCTTGCATCTTATCTGTGACGGAGATGAGTATATTGCAGAGAACCGGGGGCTAAAGAAGTCCCATGAGAGAGCCACCTATAGCTCTCTAGGCCCTATTGAATGAAACATGAATCGTTTAAGTATACGCGCTATTAGATGGGATTATACGTGGCTATTATATAACAGAAATAATCAGCAAGGAAATTTATATCCATGTTCATTTAAAAAAATCTTAATTTTTTCTGTATAGCTTTTTAAAAATTTGAAAACAAATCAAATATAACACTAATTTAGTACGAGAAAATAAATAAATCACCCATAAACTGATACTTACCTCTTCAGTAAACTTTCAAACTCAAGCAACAATGGACTGAACTAACTTGCATACGAAATTTACGCTTTCAAGTTATTAGTTATTATTGTAGTCGGTACTAGTGGTGCAGTGCTGTAACCCAGCTACTTGGGGACAAAGTGTTGTGGCGATAGGTTCTTCTCGTCCTGTACAAATCCTCTTAATAATACCGTCCGTTCATTGGTTGCCGCCGACGTGGGCAATACTAGAGAATGCTGGGGTGTCCGTGTTTGGTAGTAGTGAGTGTTTGGATCTTATGTAGCGGAGAGAACTGAGTGTTAGGCTAAAAGTATAATTTTACTGTGTTCTAGTTGTTTAGCATGATATTATATAATACCGGAGGACATCACTTACCTCACTATGTGAGGGTTCTCTACGCTGGCTTACCCTTCTCTCCGCGGTTCTCTATAAACCGTCACATCTATATAGAAGCTCAGCCCACTGTCATTTTGCTAGATAACAAATTTTTATAGTATAAAAACCCTATTAGTATACACCTAAATGTTTACAAACAAGTGCAATCGTACCAGAGTTAGTAGAAATTACCTTAAACATTTCACAACGAAAACCAAATTAGCCAAGCTTTTGTGTCATGTTTATGTTTTTGTATGAGCTTTTTGAAATAAATCACAAGAGTAGACTAATGGGAGTGTTACTCTTATGAAAAAAATGCAATCTTGTAGGGCTATTCTTGCTAGCTAACACATAAGACCAACAGTCCCTTGAGCTGAAGTCGGCCGTCTGAAGAGAATGATACTAAGATGGCGGCGACAGCAGATAAGCCTCCCTTCTGGCGAGCGATCTCAGACTCGTCAGTCGGGTTGTATAGTTCTACGGTTGTGTAACACAATGTACTTGGGATATGTAACATATTGGACTGTAGACCTAATTACCTCATCTATACGTCCATTTACATTGACGTTACCATAACCACAGTACGTGTATGGGCGGGTGGGTGGGTCATTACCACAGTACGTGTATGGGTGGGTGGGTGGGTCATTACCGCTGTAAGTGTATGGGTGGATGGGTGGGTAATAACTACAGTACCTTTATGGGTATTGTGTTCTTATATTGAGCAATTAAATCCTCTGTCAACTAAGCGTAAACACACAATGTTTACTCAGCGATTTTATGCAATAATCAGCATTTTTAATCAACCATTGATAATCCGAACGATTTGATAATCCGAACAGTGCTTGCAAACAAATTTTCGGATTACCGCGACCGTACTGTCCTTCATAATTGCAGGTATTAATGCAGAAAATGTTTAGATAGTAACCATACATGTTTGGCTTGGTAAGCTCGTCAAGCTTCGTGTGTCTTTGGTATGGTTTGTAGACAATTCAGTTGTCATGTGTCTATTATAATATTGATCAGTAGAATAATAACTG
>JAQJVL010002825.1:0-80056 GCA_035578905.1 Stictocephala bisonia | reverse complement strand
ACAATGCTGATTACTGCTGACGTACAGTGTGAGTTAAGGAAAACACGACAAGCACAAACTAACGTTAGACATATCGCCTGTCTCACGTTAAATAGCTTCACTCCGCGCATTTTTGTTGTTGTAATTTGTGGACTGTTCGCTTGGCAGCGCGTCGAGCGTTTGTGTACAGAGCGCGGTTGCCACACCATGTCAGTCTAAAACTGTTTCGAATTATAACAACGCCACCATTCACTGTTATTTATGACGACAATAAGTGACTGCACCATAATTCTCTTTCATATGTCAACTTTCCATATACAATGAGAACCTTATCTATGGTTCAAGGTTATTTTGGGAAGACAACGTCTCCAACTCTGTAGTTATTTTCTATGGATTTCACATCGTAAAATTGTACTGAATATGTGATTCCTAATAAGAGATCTTAAATGTGTCGGAATACGGTACAAATTGACATTTTGAATATTTTCAATCATGTAAATTTTCAGCAACGTGAAAACAATTTTCTATATACTGTACAAGCGTATTCAAGTTTCCAAACTTGTTCCCTTGGGCAATCATTTGAACCTGCTGGTTTTAAAATGGCATTTTTTAGGTATTGGTGGGTTGTTAATTCAGCCTTGTTGAATATGTTGAAAAAGAACAAATATCCATTTTTTTTCGTATAAAAAATTTCTGACATAACCGAAAAGAGTTTATAGTGTTTAATATCGTAACATTATTGAAAGGAAGTTATGAATTTAAATGCGTGTGTTTAATGGAAGATAATATCATGAACGTAGATTTTAATTTTGAATCGACTGTTCTCCAACTGTTTTCCATGAATGAATCAACAGCGTAAAACAGTCGTTGAAACTTTTTTGAAAATTCTTTTAGCATAAAGAAATGGCTCATATGTTTGTCACCAACTTGCTTCTGTCCTCTGAATGAAAGTTTTAATAAGTCGTTCAACTCTTTGGCCAGTCCGGTTCAAGCGGAGTCTAAACCAAACAAGATGAGTTCCTCCTGGAGCAAGGCCAGGACCAGCGGGGGGTTCACCTGGCGGACTATTACAGCAGATATATGACACAGGTGGAAGTAGCCGAGGTATCCTGGGAGTTTGACAGGACACCATTGTGGCGGCGTCGTTCCCCTGAACTTATGAACGCTCATGTTCATAACTATGGTTATTTTAAGTTGTTTACAACTTTTGTCGTGTCCGTTTCACCGTACTGTGACTTCGGTGTACTCTAATAGTCTTTGTTCTTCGACCATCCTTGGTGGCATGCTTACAGCACTGTTGTATGTCGTAAAAACACGTCTTGCGTCACAGAGAAGAAAGAAACAGAGGTCGCATCCAGTATTGCCTTGAATAGGCGTCGAATTATAGAAACTTGAAGTTGGTTCTTCAGTTCTCTATGCGAAGATTAGTATTAACAAATTTATAAACATTGACGTTAGTGGCAATTGTCACTGAGGCGGTCCCTGTGGCACTTCTGTTTCATTTTTCTCTGTGCCTCCGTCGTCCTACACTATGTTTTCACAGTGGAAAAAAAATATGAAACACTTCACTTAATGCTCATTTTATTGCAATTCACTTTACAATCCAGTGTATAGATTAGTTGCACTATAGCAATACAGCCCACAATACAAGTTATTGTAGAGAATAGGTTTAACAATATCAGCTGCAGTTTACAGAATACTTCAACTATAACCCTTCATTATAATGGGTGTATAAAATCAATTAATCAACCATTAATTTCATACAGAAATATTTTTCCTATTCAAGGTTAAATTTTGAGTATCAAAATATCAGCTGTTTTTGTGGTCCATTGTGGAGCACGTGTGTACCCCCATGTAAATATAATGCAGTTTTAACCAGCTGTGGTTGCGGGCCTCACTAACTAACAAAATTACTGCCACAAATATTCCAATTAGTGGAATATTGAAATAATTTCACTGAAATAACTGATTGACTAACATACTGTACTAGAAAAGGCTGTACTTTTCCTCCTAGGATAGCAAAATAACATTTTATTTATTTAAAGGCATAAAGACAGGACTAATTTAGATTAGAAGAATTTTTAAGTGTTATCCCCCACAGAAAATCTTGCATATTTTTGCTTTTTGTCAAGAAACACGGTTTCGTTTTCTACAACAATGTACATAATAATTTCAGATTAGAGTCTGCAGACACTGTCGGCCATGTTGGTTTTAATCCCATAAGAGCAATGTTATTTTCTCACCGGAGACTATACGATCACGCATCCAAATCAAACAGTTATTTTTAAACGGATTTTTCTTCAAACAAATTGCATTTGATAAAGAAAGAAATTGCGCGTTGGAATTGCTTTTCGCATTTCTAATTAGTTTTATAGAATAAAATATAAAAAATATTTAGCTTGATGTTTTTATTTTCACATATTTTTCGAAACTAGGCGTATGTATTCGAAACATGAAAAGCAAACCCAACGCGCAATATAATAACGTTTAAAATGACACCTCATACACAACTTTTGGTCAATAAATAACGAAAATTCTATTGTTGGTCCAAAAAGACGCCTTTCAGTTCTTTTGCATATCACCTTTGCGTTTCCGGTCAGACTACGTACTAGACAAATTTAGCCGTTGTTTCATGGCACAAGTAGTCCTTCTTGCGTGTGAGGGTTGCTGTGGACACACCCTCCCAGACGTGGCGCCAGCTCAGGTATACGCCAGTCGCCCGCCCCTTCTCTCTTTGTTCACTGCAGACATCATCTGCCTATTGTTAGCACATCACTTTCCGTTATTGCAGCTTACATATAGCAGGATCCTCTCCTTCATATGCCTTACTCTACGTAGACCGCAGCGTTCATGTATTGGTAGTGTTTGACCCATGAAGCTGTTACAATTAGAGAAATTCATTTCGTGGGACTGATAGCACTGGTTGGTTTTTTTGTGAATTTTACGACCCTACGTGTATGGGATGTGGGACGGTCATCTCTGTACTTGTGTGGGTGGTTGGGAGGGTCATCATAACAGCATGTCTTTGGCTGTAGATGGGTAAACATGGAAATTAGAGGTCTCACAATATATCAACCTATCAAATAAGATCAATAGAAAAACTACATAATATCATTATAATAATATCCGCGTGTTCAAAAAGTATGGAACCCCATTAATATTTTACTATATAATATTAATAAACACAGATCAAAGAAAGTTTAGGATTACGTCCTCACTGTTATAACTGAGTTTTTTGCCATCTTAACTGTCTTTTTTGCCATCTTAACTGTCTTTTTTCGCTTTGGAGGGGACGTCCGGTGGATAAAGTCATTGATTTTACTATACATAGAAGATAGTTCCATCCAATGTTAAATTTTGAGGCACGGAATATGGGAGCGACCGTGCTGCAACCTGTCGTCAATCAAGTTAAAGAGGTCGAAATTGCCTCCAGTTTCGACTGTTCGGTTGCACAACCTGGGAGCAGTAAAGGAAACTAATCATCCCCCCTTTCTATTTTTACTTTAAACGCTGGGACTGTACTGACTTCTATGTCGCCATTGGCCTTGTATGGGTCAAAGTGGATATTTTTCCCTTTTGTTGTGCTATTTTTGCAGGGAAAAGAAATCGCATCTTTTATTTAGGTTAAGGGTTTGTGAATATGAAAAAAGTTGGGGACATTTTTTTGTTTTTTTATAAATGTAAATAACAGTGTTTACAATGTTTAGTTAAAACATTATAAAATTTCAAAAATGTAAAAATACAAAGTTTGTAAGTTTATTTATTTTAATAATTGTAATTTAGAAGTAGAAAGAAAAATGGTGTAGTTTAAATTTTTAAAGGGGCTAAGTTGTTAAGCCCCTGAAAACCCCAACTTTTTTAAAGCACAACCAAAATTTTTATATAATTTGAAGAGAAAAAAATTTTAAAAAAAATTTCTAAAAAAGAATAGACAGTTTTTTCAAATTATTTTGCAAAATTACTAATTAATTAAATAAGTGATCAATTTTACAAAAAAAAAAAAAATATTATTCAACATTATTAGAAAACTGAAAAAGGTATGTTTGAGAGTGGAAGGTAAAAAAAAACTTGAAAAGTGGGTTTTCAAAAAAAATTTTGAGCTTTTGAATTGCCAAACGGCGAATTATGCGTGGCCTTGTCATGAAAAATAAACAATCCCCTTTATCACAACCAGTCTATGCCCAGATTTTACTTCCAATCCCTTCCCCCTTTACGTACTTACTATAAATTTTTATTCTTATAATCCAACCCCGTTTTAAATAAATTAAAGTATTGTTAAGTTTTAAAAAAAAAAAAATAACGGCTCTGCCCAAAATTTAAATACATTTACTAAAAAATTTAAAATTTGATAAATTGTTTCTGTTTCTCTAAGGTTTTTGAAAAACAATGATTAAAAGACTCCATATTTTTTTATCGAATTTAAAATTTTTTAAACCCCACGTCAATTGGGTTTTTTATCAAAGGAAAGTCATCTGAGAAACGTTATTAGAAGTATCAGAAATAATTTATAACAATCATTATTCATTTTATAATGATTATAACAATTAATAAATTATAACAATAATTTATAACAGAAATTATTCATTAACTTATCACTGTCTATAGTTCCTTAAACTAGAAAAAACCCCTTTAATAATTGAAATCTTTATTCATTTTTTATCAAGAAATTAAAGCTTTTGCAATATTGCATTGAAAATTATTGCTTTTTTTTTAACTATAAAAAATATTCCTTTTTTTTAAAATAAATTAAAACTATTTGTCAAAAAACCCAAAATAAAAAATCTCTTCCGGCCCGGCCGTGGACAGTGAAATGTGTGTGGTGGGCCTACCGGGAAATTTTTTAATATTCGTTGTTTTTCTTGTGTAACTGTTTTTTGAAAATTTTAATTAATTTTGTGACGCATCCCATTGGATTATTTGTTTTTTTTAACCAAATGCCTCCTTTTCAGGGCAAAAACATGTAGTTGTTATCCCCATCAACCCCTTGTAAACTTTTTGCGGAAGAAGGAAAACCCTATTTTAGTCATCCCCGGTTTGGCATTTTTTTCTTTTTTTTATTAAAGAGAGGAGAAAAGAGAAAAATTTGTGTATTATTTTTTTAAAAAAGTGGGGAGTAAAAAAATAAAAAAAGAAAAAAATACACGCACACAATTCGTTTTCAACGCGTTCCCGAAAATCTGTAATGGGCCCTACCTCACCTTCCCGTTAACGGTTGCGCGCAACCCTACCTGCGTAATTGCGATGCCCCAAGAACCCCCCAAACCTTATCGTTTTGGGCAATACCATCTCAGGTAGTCTGCCCATTTTGGCCGCTCAAAATGCAATTTTAAACCTAAAAGCTGGCTGTAAAATTTTTTCCCGAAAATATCACAACCCGCCAAAAATAACTTGAATTTTCAGGTCTGTTTCCCCAAATAGCACCAAATTAACTACAAAAAAAGCACTATCTGCTTTTATTCTTTTTACAAAATTCAAAATTTTTAAACTGTATACCCTTTAAATTTCCCCACAGTTTCAGGTTAATGTTTTTGGTTTTTAAAAAAAAGGGGTCCTGTTCTTCTACTTAGTTTAATTTTTATTCATTTGAAAGTTTTTTGCTTTCATTAATACATAATACAGGGTGCCCCTAAGTAAAGTCCCAAACTCAAAAAGGTTTTTTGGGTCAAAATAAAGAAAAAGGAGAATATTTTTTTTTCCAAAACGCTTTGTTTCCCAGAACCGCCTTTTTGAATTTTTTACAAAAAATTTTTATCTTTAAAAATTTTTTCCACCGACTTTAAAAATCGGAAAGTATTTAAAATAACAGAGACCTAGGGAAGAAAAAAAAAATTCAATTTTGCCCAAATTTTAAAAATTTCAAAATGGCGGAAATTTTAAACTTTTAAACCAAAATGGGGGAAAAAAAACGGAAAAGAATCAAAAATTCACTTGAACAATTTTTTTTAGAAAATTTTTTTTTCAAATCTGCCAACACCAAACATGACAATCGGACAAAAAAACCCGGGAACAATTGAAACCTTTTATTTGAGTGACAAAATCTTGGTTTTTTAAAAAAAACGAAAAAACTAATTAAACACAAAAAAAATCTTAAAATAAGATAGTTTTTTAAAAGTTAAAATTTAAAACAATGTCCATGTCCCCCATCATTTCATGAACAATTCAACCCTTTTAAGCCCCCTTCTTTAAAAACCCCCAGTTTTTGTCTTATCACCCCCAAACCCCTGCACAATTCGTTCCCTTGGACCCTCAAATTGTCAAAAAGGGGTATGGTACCAAAAGATTTTAAAAGCCCCATACAAAAAATCGGGGGTTTAAATGTCGGGAAGACCTGGCAGGGCCAGGGGAGGGCCCCCCCCCCTATCCATTTTTTTCCAACACTTGATTTAAATTCGCCTTACATCCAAGAAAAGGTGGTGGTGCACCGTTTTGCAAAAACCACAAGTTTAAAATAATGGGAAAGTTTTCTAGCATTCGGGAAGATCTTGTTTTAAAAAATTTAAGTGGGGCCAAGAACACCATTAGCGGGGGGAAAAAACAATGGCCCTATGAATTGTCCCCAAAATCCCCTACCAAAATTGAGAAAAAGGCACTTGATCCCTTCTTTTTGATATTTCAGGGGTTTTCATCGGCCCGGGAAGATTATTATGATAAAAAAAAATCCTTTCTAGAGAACCACCTCATCGGAAATAAAATTTGGAGAGAAACCCGAGGAAGTAATGCGATCTTTGCAAAAACCCTTTGACATATTTAATAGGGGTAAAAGCCCCATATTAGGTTGCACCCTTTGTAATGGAAAGGAAAAAAAGTGTTTATTAGAATCCCCCCACACTGAATTTTCGTTTCCAATTTCAAGCGATATTTTCTAACACTAGTACTGGGTTTTTTCCAGGGCCGCAAACTTTTTTCTTGATTATTTAAGTCTGTACAAAAAACCCCCGTCCATCTTTCAGTAAATTTTAGTTTTTCCTCGCCCCCAAAATTTCCCTGTGCACATTTACAAACACTTCCTAAAGGAATTTCGTGGGTTGGGAAAACCTTTCTGCTAAAGGGGGAGCCTCACGCAAAATTCCATTACAACCAAAAATAAAATAATACTTAGCCAAGATTGAATATTTTGTTGGCTTTTGCAAACAGAATTTAAACAAACCGATACATTAATGATTTTGAAGTAAAAAAACAATAAAACAACAATGAACAATAAACCAAAAACCAAATTTTTTTTTCATCGTTTTTTTAAATTATGCAGCTGAGGGGGCAATTTTTACAAAAAAAGGGGATTTGTTGACCCTTAACACCTTTTTCTGTATCTGGGTTATTGTTTGTCCGATTGTCATGTTTTTGGTGTTGATAGATTAAAAAAAAAATTGTCTAAAAACAATTGTTTCTTAGTGAATTTTTATTATTTCCCGTTTTTCCGCCTTTTTTGGTTTTAAAATTTTAAAAGGCCGCCATTTTTAAATTTAAATTGGAAAAAGTTAAATTTTTTTTCTTATACCTTTTATTTTAACAAATTCCCGAGTTTTATAAAGACGGTTGGAAAAAAATTTATAGAAAAAAATTTTTTTGAAAAAAATTTTCAAAATGGGGTATTGGTAAAAAAACGTTTTTGGAAAAAAATATTCCCCTCTTTTTTCTTTATTTTGACCCATAAACCTTTTCCCAGAGTTTGGCCTTACTTATGGGAACCTGTAAATAATATATATATAATATAATATATATAATATATATATATATTAAAATTTAAAACACCCAGAGTCGGCTATAGTTAATTTTTTTATTATTTGCTGGGGTTTTTAAAAATTAGTTATTTTTTTGGTTTTGCTGGTCCGCATTGTAAAGTTTTTACCAGTGTAATTCCAAGTTTTTTTTTTCCCAAAAAATTTTAAAAATAAAAAAAATTGCAGTTTTATCCATACTTTCACATCTAAAAAAAATAGTATGAAAAACGAGGTTAATTTAATTATATTCCCTAGACATACTTTTTACAATGGCCCTGATCAATAAATTTATAAAACGGTATTTTTAAAGGGGGGAAAAAAACAAAATTAAAAAAATTCAAAACCCGATTAAAATAATGAAAATTGAATCTAAAAAAATCATAGTCTAGTTATATTCAATCACGAAAATTTTTCCCCTTTTAAATTCATATAAAATCATAGCCTTTTTCAATATTTGTTTCGTCAAAGAAATAAAAAAAGCACTTTTTTTAATATTTCACTTATTAATTTTCCCGGGAAATATTTGCGAAATTTTCATAATTTAAAAAGGAGAGTCATTGTTTGGGTTTTGAAAACAATTTATTTTTTAAATAAAATTCCCGAAATGAAAAAAAAAGTTTGAGTACAACATCGTTTTTAATCCCCAAACGAGGGTTTAAAATGCAATAAAAAAGTTTTTTCAGGGGGCAAAAAATAGAAAATGACTTAAATCAGCGTAATTTCGCCAGCTTTCCCGAAAGTTGGGGGTTATTCAAGGAGTTATTTACAAAACAGGGTGTTTTAATCATAAAATCAATATGGTGTTTTAAATTTATTCAGTTATAAATTTTTTTTATTAATAAATGTAACTGATTTTTACTGCAATATATCAACACAGTATTTTTTTTATTATTCCAAAGGATGAAAGCAAAAAAAAAAACAGAGAATCGGAAAACTTTGGCAATATGAATAACGAAAACAATTTCAAAGCAGGATTTTTTTTGTCTGGACCTGGGGAAAGGGAGGGGGGGCGGCGTCTGGAGAAGGGGAGAGGGGTTTTAAGAGGGGGGGAAGTGAACAGAGACGGAAGAGTTTGCGAAGGGGAAGGAAATGGGGCTATGCGCAGCGCAGGGGGGGGCCCAAAAACATTTTTGGGGCCCCCCCAAAAACTCCCCCATAGGAGGAGTATCTTTATGTAGTAAAATCAATATAAAGTCAAAAAAATTTAATAAAACAAGTCGAGTTATCCCTCTTTTTAAAAGGTCATTGTTGAGGAACACATTGCCGCAAACCCCGACTTAAAAAGGATTTTCGTTTGGAAAAACACCCTTCCAAAGTTCCAACAGACCAAAACTTTTAGATGTGTTTTTTCCAAAAGAATATGTTTTTTTTTCATCAGGGTTGGGGCAATTTTTCCCTCTAACAATGACTTTACAATTATTATACTCGAGCTATATTTTCTTTAAAGATTTGTAAATTTTTCCTCCACAGGACGTCCTACCAAAGCGAAAAAGAACAGTTAAGATGGCCAACTAACTGTAACTGCAGTGAAGACGTAATCCTAGAGTTTAATTGTTTTGCATTGATTAATAAAATAAAATTAAGGGGGTTCAGTTTTTTTGAACAAGAATATTTTAGTGTAATACTATTTTTGGGGGTTTTATGTTCGTGGGGTTATTGAGTAGTTGTAAAAAATCGTGAAATCCGACACCCCTAATTTCGTTGATATCCGGGGGATTCAAAATTTTTATCGAAAAATTTAGGGCGGCTAAAGCTTATTTTACGTTTAGAAAAGTATCGTTTTGAGAACTTTCAAGTTTCAAAAATATCTACTGCATCCGTTTTACTAGTGACAAAAATGTTTATATGAGGCTAAAGTTGAATTTTATTTTTTTAATTTAAGGATGAATGCCCGGGGAAACGTTTTGAACGTGAACTTTGCCCGTGGGGTTTTCGATCACCCTAAACACCACTCCCAGGAAACAGGATGTGGGGGTAAGGTAAGAGGGTGAGATGGGCCAGCGGGGAGGTTTAGGTAAAAATTTTTAGGGGGCCCCCATCAGATAACTGCCAGGGGGTTCTTGGGGGAGCACTGGTAGGCCTATTTGAAGAGATCATACGTTTTATTTTATAATAAAGAGTCACGTATTACTGTAGTATTTTAAATTTAAATGAGCTCAAGGGGTGACTGACATTATTTCCCTTTGAAATTATGTAAAGTAAAACATTATTTTTTCTTTTTATTTATTTAAACATTTAAAAATTACTTCGAAGATAATGCCTTACACTAGACGTTTATCATTGAAGTCAAGACATTTTGGTGGATTTTTAAAATACCCGGTAAAAATACCGGTAAAAAGCCCCCCCCAAAAGAAACTTATTTTATATAGCTGTAATCAGCAGAAACCCTCCAAAATTAAATTATATCGAAAACAAAAAGTTAATACCAAGTTATGTAATTTGTGCGCTTAGCTAGGAAATTTTATCAAAATAGATATTTTTGAATTTTTAAAGAAAAAATAGTTTTTTTAGCTTTAGTTTATAATCTGTTAAAAAATAATTAATGGCCTAACATTAATTTGATTTTTTACCAGCAGTAAATTTGATAACAATATTACCAAAACATTATTACAATCAATTACAAATTTAACATAACAACCAGCAGTAAAGATGTTTTTTATTTAGTTAGTAGTGTATTCAAATCCGCATAATTTCAGGTTTAGAGATAGCTCTTGTTTCAAATTCCCCTTTTCTAAGTTAATTTTATCTAAATGATATACAACTAAATAATATTAACTCCATATACTTATATGGATATGATGAAAGGTAACAAGGGGGTAGGGGGCGCACGCACCTGTTATTGTAATGAATGAAGTGTGAGTCGATTTGGATTCGTTTACTTTAATTCTCCATTTTTGTAGATATTCCCGGGGCCATTAATCCTGTGCTACATTTTGTATCCAAATACTTTGCAATATAGAATACCCATGGAAATTTCATAAAAAATTTTTAGAAGTACAGGAAGATACCCCTAAAATCGATACAGAAAAACCCCAGTAATTCCTTGAGAAACCTGCTTGAGTTTTTATAGTTTGTGAACACCCCCATCAATTACACCCTAAACGTTTGTTAATATACAGGGTTTACAAAACCTTTTTTTTTTGGAAACACAACATGTTTTTTTGTTTCTCACGATCCAAAATATTCACCATCAGGTAAGGGATGGAATATTGGAATGTTGTATAATTGTGGCCGGCAGCACTGGAGCTCCAAATTTGGGTCCTTCACATCTTTTTAAGGGGTTGGGGTTTGGGGCCCTGAAAGGCGGCCCCAGTTTTTGCCCTTTTCGGGTCCCCCCCCGGTTTTTCGCCATGTATCAGCTGCATCATTACCCCGGGGGAAATTTCCCGTTTTACCCTCGGCCCCCAAGAACAATGCGCCCTGTCATCTGCTCTTTGTCCCTCAGCAGGACTTGTTTGGCTGTCTCCATTAGACCGTAAGAAGAGCAAGCGCCGGCCGCCACCGTGATTTTAGGCCAGATAGCAGACTGGAATGTGGCCCTCGAAATCTTGGAATCGGACCTATTTGGGCCATGGTCAGTTTTTCTAGCGTGCAGTTACTTGATGCTGACATTCTTGACGTTTCATGCCTTTAATAATGATTGATTAATCACGGAAACTGAAATATATGTTCTGGTTGTCTAGGCACATACTGGAAAATATATATTTTAAAATTACGAGATTTTAAATTAAATCGTATATGTCGAAAGGTAGGAGCTTTGGTTTTTATGAAGTAGCTGTTTTTCAAACTACCACAGAAATGGCATTTTCTCAAAGAAGGCTCTAACGATTTTTATTAAATTTCCCAGGAAATGTGAATTTCATTAAAAAATATAGTAAAAAAGATGACTCAACTTGATTAGTTTTTGAGTTAGGGAAAAAAAATTTTTTTTGGGGAATCAAAGGTAATTTTCAGTTTAGATTTTTTAGTGTTTAATATGGGTAAAGTTTGTGCCAATTCCTTGGAACCATTTATTTTATTTAAACTCATCATGAATAATTTTAAAGTTTTAGAATTTAACTGCAGGAAAATTTATAAAAATACTTAGATCAAATGACACTGAATTGTTATGATTATGTGTGACAATCAAACTTTATTGACACCAATCCCAAAAATCCTTTTTTTTATAAATATTTTTAAAAATATTTAAAAAAAATATTTTAAAACCTATTTTTTGGCGTTTTCGTGAAGCAAAATGGTACTGACGATAATCATTTTACATTTAATAAATTTGATGGATAAAGTGAAATAAGAGTGAGCTGAAATGGCAAAAGTATTTTGGTAATGGTAACATACACACTACTAGTAAACTGTGTATTTCTAACTAAATTTAGAAAAGAGCTAACATGAAAATTGATCCGTGTAGTGTCAGATATATATATATATATATATATATCTAAATATATAAAAAGACAAGTCCTGATTCACCCACTTACTGATTCGACATCGCCCAGCAAAAACCATATATGTTAGAGAGATGAAATTTATTAAATATATTTATTTATCTTATGTCCTAGAGGCACACTAAGGAAGGATTGTTCAAATTTCCATTCCTAAGGGGTACAAACAGCCCCTAAAAATTTCCTTATTTCCACAAGAATAACATTGGGTTGATTTTAGTAAATTAATAACAGCTGTTTTGTAAATAAATGAAATTTTCTTTTTTGTTTTTTCCAATTTTAAATTATTGATGCATTAAAGTTTAATTTAGCTGTTAAACAAATAAAATTAACCTTTTAAAACGGGCCCCAAGTATTCCCATTGTTAATGCACTACAATGATTTTCCCAACAAAAGGGAATATTTGTACCTTAAATTTTTGTTAGTTAGTGAGGCCCCCGAAAACTAAGCGGTTTAAACTGCATTTCATTTACATGGGGCTACACTAGCGCACCACAATGGACCACAAAAAATTATTTTTTTTGAGACTCCAATTTTAAATTTATGGGAAACTATTTTTGTATAAAAACAAGTAAAAATAATAGATCAACGCAAGTAATGTAAGTGAAGTAGTAAATACATTTAATATTTGATTTGTTTTTCAGTTAATCTATTTATTTTTTTTATCAAAAGTTACATGCAAAAACTGAGGGTAAACGAGTGCAGCGAGGCGGGTTTACCCGAACGTGCAGGGTTTCCCCAGTATATTAAATTTTAACAAAGGATCTAGATGATAAAATGAATGACATGATTTGTTGAATTTGTTATTATATGGGAAAAAACAGTTTAGTCAGAAATTAAATAAGAAAAATTGTTTAAAACTACACTTAAGCCAAACATTTTTAACAAAAAAAATAATACAAAATTTCAACAAATTAAAAAAAAAATGTACGGGAAAAAACTTAATTTACTAAATTGTTTGAGAGATTCACTTTGTGAGGTTTTGGGTTTTTGACTCCATGGGTTGGCAAGTGTCATTCTCACCAGGTCTGTTTTACATGCCTGAATTGATCTTCACTCATTAGCCTCTCCTGTTCTCTCCGTCTTTTGATCCTTCCCCTTGTTCATTCTTGATATAGACGTGAAAATTGGTGCGTATTTTAATTAGAATATTAATGCTTACTTGAGTGTACAATGAGTGTGGATGATGTTTGTAATCTGGTTACAAACTGAGTGAGTACTCCTGTTCCTCAGAAAGGGCAATTTGTTAATAGGCCAATAGCCAGGGCAACCAAGGGACATAAACTTTATGTGGAATCTAAACCACATACAAAAGGTGTGATTTTTTAGAATTGACAAGTCTGAACTCAGTTCACTCCCCTTAACAATATTCGGACACTGACACCCCCAACTGGATAATCAGATTCTAGGGTGTCCACACTGAAGCGCCCTTGAAGGGATACCATGTCCTGTGAAGATACGAGCATAGAATAACGCCCACAATTCCCCCAATACTTTATTCCAAAAAAACGGATTACGCCCCTGCGCCCCTAGTGCTTTTATTGTTTTTAAAATTAATTGTTTTTTCAACTGCTTTCATTCTGCTACCAAAAGCCTATTGAAATTTAATTTTGAATTAATGAAAAAACTCGTAAAGCACTTTTTGTGAATTGAAAAGGCTCTTTTAAAGTACAACTTCTTTGTTGTTATATGCTTATTCTGTGTTAAATGAATGTGCATAATTTGCATATTTAAACTTAGTGTAATATACACTAGTTTATACAGTAGTTATTTGGCACTTAAAAATGCAAATGCAATTTAAACTATTTATCCTAAGGTTAAAATTATTTATGACAGGATTAATTATAAATTTATTAAATAATTATGATAGGAAGTATTTAATCTACATTTTTTTTACAACCTACTGATTGCTCTTAAACTTTTAAAATACTTTAAATAGCATTACACGTATTAGTGGGGTGTATGGGTGGGCGAAAAGAGGCAAAACATGTGTGTATGACGGGCGGGGGGTCCATACCCTGTGTTTGGTGGGCAATACGTATAAGAGGTTGTATTAAAAATAATCTTATAGTCTCGTGTTGTTAAAGGGTCTGCAAGGGTCGGCCATGTTTGGGTTTTTGTCCCCTAAAATAAAGTTAATTTTTTAATCCATTTTCTCCGTTATTTACTGACCAAAAGTTTTTTATGAGGGTCATTTTAAACGATTGGTGTTGGGTTTGTTTTTTAATTTCGAAAAATACGCCCGTTTTAAAAATAGGTGAAAATAAAAGCTTTTTAAAATAATTTTTTTCTATAAACATAATTAGGGAAACCCCAAACAATTCAAGTGCAATTTCATTTTTTGATCAAATACAATTTTTTGGGGAAAAAACCATTTTAAAAAAAATGTTTAGTTTAAAAACGTGATGTATATCAGCTCGAAAAAAACATTTTTCTTATGGGATTAAACCAAAAAATGCGACCATTACGACGCCTCTGAGATCTAATTTCATTGGATGCATGGAATAAATTTAAAAATGTTTCCTTTCCATCAAATTATTGTAATTTTAATTTTTTGCTGTTTCAGAAATCGATTTACTGCAATCTGCCGGGGGATGCTCACTACCTTACATGTGTAAGTCGAAGGCCCAGGGGGTTTTCAGACATCCTGCTTGTGATGTCAAAAAAGGGGGGTCATGGGGGCTTGGATCTACTAAGGGAAAACACCCACATCTCCCACTATTTTTTGTATTCAGCGCTGTATGGGCCAAAAATAAATTCCCCCCCTTCCCCAATTTAAATTTTAAAAACAAAAATTTTTTTCACTGGGGGGGCTTTGGTTGACTTCTTGTTCTTTTCAAAAATGTATAGTGCACATTCAAAAATTTTTCCTAAAAAAGTCTTTTAGGAAAACATGAAGTTTATGGAGATCGTTTACCGGTTCAAATTGTATGGGAGGGAAAAATCATGCCATTCATAAAAAAAACTTAAGAAAAACATTTTTTTAAAGTGCTAAATTTTAAGTTATTTTTTCATTTAGTGAAATTTTAATTTCAATTTTATTTGTATTGATTTAAGACTGAGAGGGTTTTTTCTATTGTGGTTTTAGTTTAATAAGATAAAGTGAAATCCCTTGCAGATAGGTATATCAAATGTGTGTGAATGAGTCAAAACCCGCCCTACATTTAGGGGCCCCCAATGCCGACCACGTTTCTGGATGGTGGCCACCACATTATACCCTCCCCTTTCCTGCACGGATAGCCCATGAAGGGTTTTTTTCCCAAACGGTGCCGGGGGGGTTTTTTTTGTAAAAGGGGGGGGGGAAGAGAGGGTTTAAAAAAAGGAGGGGGGGGGGGGGTTTAATCTTTAATTTTGGTAAAATTTTAATTTTCCTTGTAATTTTTTTGTATCCCTTTTCAATTTTTTGGATACAACTAATATTTTTACCTTTTAATTTAAAAAAAAACAAAATTAAAGTAAGGTAAATAAAAATGAAAACATTTTAATTTATCGTATAAAACCCGTTACTTGAAAAATTGTATGTGTGCATTTGCAGCCTTTCTTTTTTTGATTGACTTTGACTCAAACAAATTTTGGGGTAAATTAATTTCTTTTATGTATTGGGGACATACAGTTTTTCCATATTTGTTTTTATTCCTTTACAGACTGACTAATCAAGTCTCTTTCCCTAGCATTGATTATATAATACAGATATTTTTTTTTTGTGATTTTGTTGACAAAAAGGTACATAAACACCATGCATGTTTATTGGTTTTTTAAAAGTATTAGTTTATTATTTATTAAAAAATTTTTGTAAATTTATCTAAGGTGGTATATAAGACTTATATAAGGGTTTTGTTATTGTTTGTACGTGAAGACAAGACATGCCAAAAGGCCCCCAGTACCCATTCAGTGAGTCAGCCCCGCTCAGCTCTCTTGTTTACCAGATCTCTGCAACCCTTTGAAAACCCAGAACCGGGAGAGATAAACTTCTGTCATCGGTAAAAACAAACCAATTTACCCTTGGAAATGTAAAGTATCCCTTCCCAAATTTTTGTTAGAGAATTCCCAAAAGTACTTTAATTTACTTTGTTGGTATTTATATGTTTTCACGTTTGTTGTGAAAATTTTTTTTCTCAAGTAGGCTTGCTAAAGCCCTATTTCCCCTATTTTTTTAAAACTGAGCTAATCTAAAAATTTTTTTTAAGTAACGTTTTTAATGGGTAAAAGGATCCCTTCATATACACGACAGAAGCGGACTTTTGGGGGTATGGTGGGTATTTGGGGAAACAAAAAATAGCCCCTTTTTGAGTATAATTCAAAATCAGTTAGTAACCCGAAATACACCTTTCCACCCTTACATAATTATTGATATTCACTTTTTAAATTAAAATAACATTTTGTTTCTTCTCTATGTAAATAATTGAGCATATAATATTATAAATTTTTATATTTAAAAAATAAATAGAGCATAGTTGAATATTTTTAGGAAAATGTATTTTAGTAATTGATCTATTTATTTTGTTTAATACTGGGGCTAGATCCCTTTTAAGAATGAAGACTTTCCGGAATTTTTTTTATCTTATCATCGAGATTTCATTCAAATCTTACTTCATAATAGGTGAATGGAGAAAAAAAATTATTTAAATGAGTTGGAGTTAGTGGACAATGAGGATTATTGGTATAGCGGTGGGAGTGCCTTCATTATAGACTGTGACTCAACATATATCCCAAAGGGTGGCTTCCCGGGCCCAAATGGCCCATCTAAACCCCTTTTTTAGAGTCAAAATTTACTATAAATTCATAGGGACAACAAATTAATTAACAAATGATTTAAAAATTCTTTTATATAGTATTTCAATTTTGTTAAGAAGGTAATGCTTCTTGCAACGTTGTATTTTCATTGTTTTAAAAGAGTTATTTAATAAAGGCAGGGTAAAAAAATTTCTTCTAAATAAAAATACTAATGTATCTCCTGAAATTCATTATAAATTTTGTTATTCAATTTCTAATAACAAATTTTTTGTCTTTGCAAACCCCTTAAATAAGCTTTGATGTCTTTTTCACTTTTTGTCAATTCCCTTACGCAGTAAGTTTAAAAAACAATTGTAGTGGTAACTAAATGTTTACAAACCCTTTCCTTTCTTGGTGTCCTGTTTTTGGGTTTGGATTTATTAAAACATTTAAGGGTTAAAAAAAAAACAGTTGGCTAGCCCTGAAAAAAATGCCCCGACTTGATACATTGCATATAAAAAAACAAAAGTATTTACAAAAATGACAAGTTTAACATTTTTAATATTCAAGCAATCAAAAAACGCCCCAGCAGTTTTTTTTAAATCCAATAAGTACAAGTAGCATTCCCAAAAATCTGCGAAACAGACAAATGGTTCTATTTTGACTTGGAAAAACAAAAGAAAGAAAAATATGATCTTACACCGAAAAGTCCAGGTGGGCGGGTGCGTCCCTTACCCCTGATGTGTTGGGGGAATGTAGGTCATTACCAATGAAAGTCTTTGGGGTTGGGTGGGGGAGACACAACCCAAACAATTTATTTTTTAAACTTTTTAAAAAAGCCAAAAGAAAAATTGATATTGTGTAATGTCAAATAGATATTAGATTTTGTATATTATTAATTACACAAAGGCATCAAAAACGGCAAACAATAATGACAAAATTAGTTGCAAACTTTTTATTAGCTTGTATCAGATTATTTGTTATTGTTTTAAAACTTTTACAGAGAATAAATTGAATTTAAAACCAATACTATGCTTGTAAACAGTTTTTTAAAAAAGAAAGATGTGATTAATTTAATGGTAGCATATATCAACCTAATTAAAAGAAATATGTGGGTTTAAAAGGGATTATTTTTGAGAGTCCACATGGGTGAGTGTTTTAGTTGTTGCATCACCATGGATTGGGGAAATGTTATTTTCCCATTTACGTCTTTGCCTGAATTTTCGCATCATTAGTCTCTAACTCTTGTTCTCTCTGCATCTTCTGCATCCTTCTCTTAAACATTTTTCATTTTTTCAACAAAAGAAAAAGATTCCCAAATTTTTGTCACTTCCCTTGGTATTTCAACAGTTTTCATTTGCTAGTAAAAAATTTTAAAAATAGCCTTGAATTTTTAAAACAAAACTCTGATTATTTAAATTACATTCAGGGACCTTTATTAAGGTTCTTCGATATCTTAAATAAGAAAAAGAAGACTAGCCCTTCTTTTTTCTTTCTGCAAGAGATTTAGGGTAGTGCTAAAATAAACTTTTTTGTATAACTTATATAAAAGTCGGGTTCTGGTTTTTATATAAAAAAATTGGGAAAAAAATTTCAGTTATTTAAATTTTGGGTAGAACTTTACTGACTTGTCTCACTCCGAGGTTTTTTTTGTTTTTTTTTAAAAGAATTTAATCTTTTCAAAATCTTATATTCTGGGGAATTGAAAGTTTAGGAACTTTGAAATAGGTGGCAGCCTATTCATATTCCCACTGCTCTGCTTGGGATGCCAAATTAATTAATTTTATGCATACCCAGTAATCCAGTTTATAAGCGGTTATTCAAAATGGGGGGTGGCCATTTTGTATCGTTTTTGTTTATATAAACGTTTTTTAGAAATTTGGGAAAGTAACATTTATTCAATGTCCGTTTTCAGAGAAAGATTAGAGCGCTGAGAAGGTTTTTTAAATTTTTATTTTAAAACCAAAAATATTTTTTAACTTTTAAAAAATCTTGATTTTTTTTTTTTTTCTTTGTTTGCGAAAGTACAAAAAAAAATCGTATATTTGCTTCTTTTCCCTTTTCTATAATTGAGCGAAAAAAAAATTTTTCTTTTAATGAGTTTCATTCTTAACATCTTCTCTAATTAGCAGATTTGTGAGTTTATTAGAAAATGTTTTCCACGTGTAAGTCATAAAGGGAAGGGGAAAAAACATAGTTTCTATAAAAACGCAAATTTTTTAAACATAGTAGATAAAACCTTTTATGGGGAAGAGATGGAATTTATTTTTTTTATTATTGATCAGCTTTTGTATGATCAAAACAATGTAATCCATTTGGGGGCGCAAATAGGGACTGGGTTAAAGGGTATAGTGTTATGCAGTCATTGAAGCAAAAAATACGGTCTTAACCCCAGAAATTTTTTTTCTGGAACCCATTTGCTAAATTTTGGGTTAGGCTCACTTAACCTTTAAATTCAAAATGAAAAAGATTGAATCCCCCTATTATTTTTAAAGGGGGTAAAAACCCCCTTTAAAGGAAAAATTGACATTTAGCCTTTTTACGCTAGAAAACATGTATAATAGTAAGTGGGGAAATTTTAAAGGTTTTTTAAAACAATTACCTCATATTAAAAACATTTTTAACCCCCCGAAAATCTTTCAACTTGCAAAAAACCCTAAATTGAAAAAAAAAAAAAATACTTTGGTATGGCCAAAAAAGTAAGTATAGAGTAAGTAATATTTTTTTATTCCATAATTAAATTTCAAATTTTTAACCCCCCTTTAACCCTTAAAAACTATACTGATAAAAAATTGTTAAAATTTTTTTTTTTATTTAAAAAAAGGATTTAAAAATTTTTTCCCATTCGAAAAAGATTTTTAAAAATTTTTTAAGCTTTTTACCCTTTTAAAATACCCCCAAATTAAAAAGTAATTATTTGATTAATATTTAAAAATAATTTTTTTTAAGTAAAAAATTCATTTTTTAATAAAATATTTAAAAAATTATATAAAATTGTACATTAAATTTAAAAAATAAATTATTATTCATGACCCAAAACGTAGCACTGTACATTCAAAATCTTCGGCTGAATTTGGGGGGTTTTTTTGGCATTATCTCCATGCAATTCCACTGTACTATTACAAAACAGACCCCCCTTTTTTCTGCTCGCAACACCTCCAATCCTTTTTTGCATTTTAAAAAATCATTTTTCAGGGTTCTTGGGTGCGGGTGGATCAAATTAGTGGTTTAAAAACCTCATTCATGACCCCCCCCAAACCTTGGAGAAAGTTTTTTTTTGCCCAAACCAAAACGGGTTTTAAGATAAACCCCCTTGTAGTTTCATTTATGGCACCCAAGGTTGGAACTAAGGAGATAATTTTAAAGGCAGTGTTTTTTGTAGCAGCTTTAAAAAATTTAAGCCATTTTTTCAAAAACAGAAACGCAATTATGAAAAATATTGGAAAAAATTGCTTCCACAAGTATTTCTTTTGAAGATTAAAAGCATCCTTCACCCCTGTGAAGTAAGGTCAATTTTAATTTTCTTAATTAAATTGTATGAATTATAGTATATTACACATTACAGTAGTTTTGGGTCTCTATTATACTGCGTACTTTCACATTGCTCCAAATAGTCACACTCCGAAATTTTCAGTTACTAATGTAGAAAAAAATTATAATAAGTTTTTGGACCATAACTCCTTCATTTTCATGCCTATCCACAATTTATAAAAACCATTGTAAAGGTTTTTAAGAGAGCTACAACATCCTTTATTGCAATATATAGTAAAAAAACCTTTTTCTAAAACGGTGAAGGGTTAAAGGGCTTAAGAGAGCTGTGATTGCGCTGCCACTACGCTCTTTAAACAATCATATCTCCGTCCAATTTTTGTTTGACCAGAAAAACAAAAAAAAAAACCAAATTGTTTGTCAAAAAATACCTAAATTTTTATCCCTACATTTTTATACGTATCTGTCGTCATTTTTGAGATATTATGAAAAAAATGTGGTTTTTAAAAATTTGAAATTTTTTTGTTTTTTTAATCGTGACTTTTTTGAGAAATATGTGTCCTGAAGCAGCCAGACTGATACAATCTATCAAACTCTTCATAATAAAGTTAATTCTAGGTGGAATACGATTAATTTTAATTTTGGTGGAAATTGGTCACTTATGAAACCCATTGATTTAAAAGAAAAAACTTTAGATTCTCCTCTTATTTGCAATACAGTCTCACTTATTATACGTGCAAAAGACTTTTAATAGTGCTTCCATTTTAAAAGGCTTATTTCAAGCACTAACAAAATCATTTTTTTATTAGAATGCCTAAAATGCATCTGCTTGCCGCTAGATGCATTGGACCCACATCGATTAAATTTCAGACAAAGTAAAAACGAGCTTTGATCTTTAATATCTAGCTTAATATTGCACTTAGAATACTTATAAAAACCAAATTGTTTATTGTTTTAACCTGCTACAATTTTGTTTTTATAAAATTTTCGATAAAACGTATATTTTTGGAGATATATTGCAAAAAACCCGATGAAAAAACGTGAAAAAATTGCGAATTTTCAATTGCCAATCAACTTGAAAAGATATTGATTTTTCGAAAAACTTTATAGATGATTTTGTGCTTAAAATTAGGCCTTCTATCGATATCCGAGGTTATTTGTTGAAAAAAGAATTCACCACCGAGAAGGGGTGGCAACCACCCCAGGGTGGTTGCGGAGTTCAAATCATCTTCACTTTTGAAGTTAAGGGTAAGATGAACCTAATTCCAAAATTGTATGCAATTCGGTTCACAGTAACAAAATTCGGAGCAATAATGCTTCAATGACTGCACTATGTAATGAATATAAATAAATAATCCCTTACTTTTTACTCACATATAGCGGAGAACCTTTGTAGTAAGATGCCCACAAACACTTATTCTGCTATAGCAATACTTGTACTTATGTAACACATATTTATACTGGATTAATAATCGTCAACTTAATCATGTGTACTTGTTTGTTCACAGCTTCCTCCTTGGTGACAGACTTGGATCGTAGCGTGATGATGGTGAATTCCCGATTTCGTCAGCCACCAGGGTACTCTAGCGCTGAGGTGTGGTTCCGTGCCGCCACCATCGCTGTACCCATCTGCGGGGCTCTCATCCTCTTTGTCCTCATTGCACTTGCAGTAAGGATACTCCAGTCGGATGCTATGGATGACAGAGTTCTCGCTGCAAAGTTAAGGTAGGGTGCTTCATTTGTACAACCAACTTATTTACTTTATTTATGCGAGCTTAAATTTGCAGTACTGAAAACAGTAAAAATCCTCTGTGCATGCATAATTACCTTGGCAGACCTGTCAACTCTCAAGCAAGAAACCTACAAAATCATGCAATTAAGAAAGGTCACGGGAAGCTACAATAATATCACTATTCGTTGCTATTTGTCATTGGTAAATGAACAGACAGAGACGCTACTGGAAGTTAAACATGACTACAGTAAATATTCTGTACAGTTATTAAGTTTCTAATACTGTTTAAGTGTGTACTTAACAAAGAATTATTTTAGTTTATCTCACAAATAACACATTCTTAAAACTGGGGTACCAACTTTTTATAGTAATCTGACGTTTTTTTGTGCTACTCATGAAGTAATAATGTTTATGTTATGACCTTTTGGTATGCTTTTCTGTTCTACGCATTTCTCCTCATCTAATTTGGGAAACCTCCCACATTGATACATCTCAAGGTTGACAGGTCTGCTTTTGGACTTTTTCTGATTTTTTTTATTACAGTTAGAATACTTAAAAAAAGGCGTTTCAATTTTGTTCTTTTAAACCTTAAAGGGTTAGGGTGGGTAAGAAAAGAAGTACAACCAAATAAAGTAACAAATACTTCTCAGTTGTGTCTGTGGGTAGCAAGTTATTTCTTGTACTCAGTGAGCATTCACAGATTGCTAACACAGTGTTGCTGGGATGCATTAAAAAATTGCTTTAATCTTGATCGGCTGGTTAAAAGCTGTCACTCTATTGTGATTCTCTCATCTTGTAGTTTCGATTTTGATAGCAAAGAATATAAAACATTATCAATTAAGCTTATATAATCTAACTTATATTGTATCAGTTCTTTCATATTTAGTCCAACATCAAATTAATTAATTTTTCATGATGCTAGAGTACTAAATTAGAATTTTAGTAATTTAGAAATATTAGTTGTTAACAATTAGGCTTACGCTAGAGTACCCTTTATTATATTTTTATTATATTATTCTTATTTATTTATTTTTTTTTTCAGAGCAAAGCACAGTGGTTTTGCACCAGTCAGTTTAAACAGGCCAAGTTTTGTCCATCATGTACACAATCAAGACAGGAACGATATCAATAACCCGATGGCTAAAAAGATGCCCCTCCTTTTTCATCATGAGAATATATCCAATACAACAATGACATCAGTTCCATTCACGGGTTGCGTCAACAGGCTGACCAACCATGGTCAGGGGGTCAATGTTCTTCACAGCTGCCAACAACGCCAGAAAAACGAAGCAAATGCCAAACTCAACCTGTCACAGAATGGAGTGGACGTGCCTGTTCCTGTTGTCCCATTGGCTCCTGTACACTCGACAGTACAAACGGAGCCTACTACAAATCTGATTGATCTTCAGAAATCCTCTAGTCCTTGTAACAAGAACTTTAACATTTACCATCAGGAGGATTCTCCCGATGATTTACATCCAGCATGTGCCCTGCTGTCTTCCAACCCGTCGACCAATAACAAACTGACCTACAAGAAACCGTTAGTCATTACATGGACTGACACTGATGTGAAGGCATCCAACTCACAGTAGATTGTTTCGTTTCAATTGATCTCTGTTATTAAATTAGCGTATCTTGATTATCTGTATTGTTTCTCTGTTGCTTGTTTCAGTTACTTGTGATCTTTAGTTTATACGTAGTATTACGAATATGAATAATTGACAATTAATCTTACTGTGATCTTTTATAAGAGTTAATTGATGGTGAAATGATGCATTACAATTTTTTTAGTTCTCATACATGTTTGTTTTGGTGCTGTACTTCAAGATGGGTGTTTTCAGTATATTCGTAGAAATTATTAAATTAAATCTTTGATAAAAATGTTATGTTCCCATTTAAAAGAAAGTGAACATATTACCTAAATTCATTTTAGTACAGTAAATTTTAAGCCAAATAAATCTTAATTTTTGACACAAAGAATTAAGTAATCAGCCACGTTTAATGTGATTGTAATTAACTGATTTTGTATATTGGCTGTAATCTTCATAGTTATATAAAAATGAAAGAAGACATTTTAACAATTTAACACCTTTGCTTGGCAGCTCGAGAGCAAAACTAAATTTGCGAAATGAAAGTTTGTTGTTCATATTGCTTATTTAACCCTTTTAGTGCCGGCCATTTTACACTGGTATATGCGAAAAATGCCAGGGTGTTTTTAGCCAAAATGCAAGGTTTTACTTCAAACGCTCTAACTTTGTTATTTTTCAAGATATCTAGTTACTTTTTTCACTATTTCAATTTAAAATAATTGTGTGTTCATGCTGTAAACACAAAAATAATATTAATGAAATTATCATATTTGCAAAAAATTAATATTATCAACAAACATTTTTTTTATTTATTTTTTTTAAGTTTGCACACCATAAATGCTACCAAAAAAAAATCTAGAGCCTATTTTGAGAATAGTATCATAATCTACATCTATTTATGAGTAAAGAGACAGATTTTTGTGAACCTACCTTGCTTAGAAGTGAAAATGCAGCTAATTTTCTAATTTTTGACACCGTGCCAAATTTGTTCATTTTTTACATGTTTCATCAGTTTTGGGTTTATATTCATTTCTACACAAAAAATATCTAACACACTACTTGTAAATCAAATAAAACAACTAGTTCATGACTATTCTTCATATTTACAACAACAAAAATACCATATTATATACATTATTGATATGAGTACCATAAAAAAAATATTAACATTTGTGTTCACCGAAGCAAGTTGGGTGGACTCCTCTTCCACATCTTTTGCAGGAGAACCTTGCTTTTTTCCTTTTCCCTCCTGAAGATGTACTCTGCTTGCTGCAAACACTGCAGTTTCTTTCCATTCTTCCAGGTAAATGTTCTATTCCATAAGCAGCATTGTCTCCTCCACCCATGATGTCAACCGGTGCATTTTTAGCTGCAATCCATTCTTTACCCACATGTTCAATAACTGAGATCATGTACTCCACACGTGTAAGCTCTTTACCTGCAGTATTATTTTTATACAAAATGTAGCTGTTTAGTACCATTCGAGATATAATGTTCAATGTTGCCTTTTTCCAATACTTGAGGGTACGTCTCTCATCTAGATAACAATACAGCATTTGATCGCTCATGTCTACTCCTCCCATGTATTTGTTGTAAGTGTCAATCATCTCTGGTTTGTCCTTTTTCACTTCAACATGGTTTCTTATTTTAATTTTCTCAATAGACTTTGCTTCTCTTTTTGTGGACAGTAATAATACAGGATTTGTTTGTGTTTTCTTTTCTCTAAATCCGAGCATAAGCAATGCACCACTTCTCATATAAAGTTGTTGGCCTACTTGGAATTTTTGCTTCATCTGATCTGGAATTCCCCTTCTATTACGTCGAACAGTTCCTGTGATATGTGTTTGTCTGCTAAACAAATATTTGGCAATTGGTATTGTTAAAAAAAATTATCTACAAAAAGGTGGTATCCTTTATCAAAATAGTTTCCAATATCAAGCATCTTTTTTACAACGTTATAAGATAAACCAGGGTCATCAACACCAGTCACTCTATCTTGTTTCCCTTTGTAACAGACAAACCCTAAACAATAACTTGACACACTGTCACAAATCATCCATAATTTAATGCCCCATCGACTGTGGTGCTTGTTAGGCAAGTATTGCAGTATTTGAGAGTGACTACGGGTTGCTATCAAACTCTCATCGATTGATATTTCCCTATGTGGTACATAGTAGGTACGAAATATTCTATTGGCATGCTCAACTATAGATAAAAATTTACCACAAGGATCATAATCAGGATGACCAGGTTTTTGCAATGTCGTATTATCAGCAATGTGAAAAAAATTGAGTATTGCTTGAAAGCGGTTTCGACTGAACATGTTTCTGAACCACTGGACGGTTTGAGAGTTTGTAGTAGACCAGTAAAGATGCAAAGCTGGTTTTACATTCAACCCCATATTCAATAGAACAGCTAAAAAGGCTTTCATTTCATTGACGGTAACAGGTTTCCATTGCCTAGCTCTTGAACCGGGTGATAGATTAGTGTTAGATTGTAGATATTGGGTTGCATACAGATTTGTTTGATTGGTAAACATTGTAAGTAAATTGACAGTAAAAAACAAATTAAAATAATCTATTGGTTTTGCATCTCCTGGTGGGCAATGTTTGGGCCCAGGGTTTTCAAAAAAAGGAAATTGTGTGCTTTTGCCACAATCACTTTCAAGGTTCACTTCTTCCCAATCATCATCAATTACAGGATATGGTGGATTAACAGACTGTATATTCTGAGTGCGAGATGTGTTTGACATACCTTGTTTAGGTCTTCCTCTAGGCCTTTGTCTCTGTTGAACATTAGATGGGTCTTGAACTGCCGCTGATGTGAATGGTTGTGGTTGTAAAACACTGTCACTTATAAGAGTAGGCCTAGACCTATTGTCTTCCATATCACTGTCACTTTGTGAGGGTTCATATGATGGATCATTGTCTGTATCATCCCCACCAAATAGTTCGTCAAAACTACTATTTTCATCAGATAAGTCCTCTTCAGATACTATATTTTCAACAAAACTATCACTAAGTTCGCCGTCATCAACTCTTACTCCACTAGCTGCAAGATCGTTTATTAGCGTGTTCTCACTAACTGGAGACTTACAACGAATCCTTTTACTCATATTTATTCACTAAAGATATAATATAAACAATAGAAATAAATAAATAACACTATTATAACCTAAACTAAAACCCATTCAATACGTAAACAAACACAGACCGTCTACACTGATACTGAACTGAATCACTTGTGAGGTTAGTTTTTCAAGTTCATGGAACACCGAAATATGAAACCAAAACATACGAACAAATACATCGTTGGAGTGCGACACTATCGTACTAAACACTGTCCAAATTTAAGGCATTTTGGTTAATCATGCAGCCTGTAAGTTTGAAAAAACCGAGCGTCTGCACTATACGGACGTCGGCATTTTTCCTACAACTACCGACGTCCGTACTATACGGACGCCGGCACTAAAAGGGTTAATAGTCCTAGTCAATGTAAAGAATTTGTATACATTTTGTAAATACTGTATTCTAATACTAAGTGTATATTTTGGGTTAATGAGAAATGGTTTTCAACATTGTTTATAAAACACATTCTTATAACAGTGCCTTTTAATTTGTAAACAACTTTGCAGAATAAAGTGTAGCAGTAATTAATATCCTGCGAAAAGCAGGATAATTTTTAATTTCACCGCAATATGTTATACTTCTGGGACAAATAATACTTGTGGTTTGTTGTAAGTGAAAGAGGGCCTAACAAGATAATTTTATATATTTAAAAAAAGGCAGGAACACCAACTGAAGAAAAATCGTGATTATTCATATATTTTTTCAGCTTATCTTTTAGGACCCCAGACCCAAAAATCAATTTAAGATAGTTTTTCCCAAGTCCGATTTTTGAAAAAAATTTTAATTAAATCTGACTTATTTTGAAAGGGGTATAAAAAAACCAAATTAAATATTTTTATGTGGATAAAAAGAAAACCAATATATTTAAGCTACATATTAACTACATTCTGGATTAATAGCAATGGAAGTAAGCTGCCTTGAGGATTGATTGTTACACAGTGGATATGCTACCTCCATGCATAAGTGGCCGGATTGGTCAGTACTGTATGCGTAAGGGTGGGTAAGTGTGTCGGTCATTATCATCGTGCTAGGGTAGGTGTATACATGTACTCACACCTCTGTACATGTATGAGTGGGTGTCTGTCATTAACACTTCACGTGTATGAGTGGGCGGGCTGGGCTGGTCATTACCACCATGCATGGACAGGTGAGTCATTACCTCTGTACGTGTATTGGTGGGTTAATCGGCCCTCATCACCATGCTTGGACAGGTGGGTCGGTCATTACCTCTATACATGCATGGATGGGCAGGTTGGTCATTACCACCTTACGTGTATGGGTGGGTGGGTCGGTCAATACTACCAATTTTGTATATGTGTGTTTGGTCATTACTATTGTGTGTGTAAGGTTAGGTTGGTTGGATGTGCATGAATGGGCGCAAGCTGGTTGTTACCATACTTGCTGGTGGACAGGTTGGTCAATATATCAATAGTCCAAAGGTTGAAAGATGTTGTAAACCCTTATTATGTCAAGAAAAATCAACCATAACATTCTTCAATCTTCAGGTTGTACAAAATAAGTTTTTTGCTAAAAACTTCAAATAAAATCTTGTTAGAAATTTGAAGATCATTTTGAGTTATCCTTAGTTACAATTTTGTACTATATATATTAATATTGTATATTTATGTATTGTATATGCTGTTGTCCAAATATTTTGTAAACTATATATATAAAATGTAAATTTAAAAGACTGTACTTATTTTATAATAATTGAATCAAAACTGTTTGTGCCTACCACAGATGGAGTTTATATCGATTGTAAAACATAGACATAGAAACTTGTTCTATGTTTTAAGATTTGTTTATTAATAAAAGGGATTTTATTTATGACTATAAGATTATTTCATTTTTGAAACCTTTTACTATTGAGTGAAATAAACTAATAAGATCTTCAACTCCATCTAAAATGATCAATTGGAATAATTGTATATAACACTCCTAATTTTAAAGTTGATTTACGATTACTTAGAAATAGAGTTAAATTCTAAATAAAAAACTAATGGTGTTTTGTACTAAAAGTTACTTTTCTTGAATTCGAGTACCATGTAATTAGATAATAAAAAAGAACGTTTGTGGGTTCACCATTAAAAAAAAACAAATTGGGTGTGCGTCGGACCACACGGTGGAAGTTATACTTCTTTGGCCATTCTCATACACCCACTCACGCACACAAACAGACAGGATATATAAATGAAATATAAGACATTTTTCAATATATTTATCTTCAATATATTATACGTGACTTCATTATTATATTATACACCTATATTATCATTATCAGTAATTTCTTCGATTAAATTTCTTCGATTAACAATCGATTAATCGATAGTTCTTAAAAATTTGTTCTTACTTTTCAGCGTGACGCGGTTTCTCGACCAACATCCCATCCCAAAGTGTCTAACGGGCGCAAAGAAGTATAACTTCAAAATGCTTAAATGTAATAAAAACACGCAGGTAGGGTAACAAACTAATGGAAGCTATTTTACCACAGAATCTGTTTGTCGTCAACTTTGAAAAGTCAAAACATAGAGGCTACACTGTGCCTTTAACCAATATGGCCAAATATTTTGTGGATTGTTCATTTTTTGGTAACTATAAATTTTCAACTCACTGAACTAAATAAGAAAACTGTCTGATATGGGACAAAAATGTATATCGCTCCATGTTTTCTTAATAGCGATAATTACTATTCTGTAGAAATAACTTTTTTTACAAAAAATCTGAAAACAAATTTTACAACTTTTAGTATGGAATATTAAACACATTGCTGGCAATAAATGCGTCATCACGGACAGTCACTGGAGATGCAAACACTGTGCCACTGGTCTTTTAACACAAACTGATTGTATTTCTTGTTGATAACGTTAGAATGCATTTGATTGCAGTCACTCAGTTATGTTATTCGTGGAGTAGTTATATTCAAACCTGGTAGGTAGAGCTCACAAGTGTACACTGTGTTTTTTGTCAGTTATGTTTGTTTCAGTTCAATAAAAGAGAAACATCCTCATGTATCGTTGTTTTTGGGAATAATTAATTATCTTAGATAAATTTGTTTTAACTATACAATTATTTTTATCTGAGAATTTACATTATAAATCAATATATAACAATACATGTCCATTTTAAAGTAATAATGAAGTGCAGTGATTGAAAGCAGAATGTTAACTAACTACCAGTACGCGGCAAACCGTACACAGGAGTGGCTGGCGCGGAAAATAATTCCAGGCACTATTCCTATATACTAGTGCAACCTCGAGTTTTCTTTTCTTACAATATGTTAACATAGTTTTTTATTTGAAATAATTTTTAACATGTTTTATTTATTTGATATGTTTTTTATGCTGAAAAGTATTTAAAACCATTTTTTACTATGATAATCTCTCCAGAAAACAAGTAAAAACTAATTTTTTTAGCAAATACCTTAACACTGCCATATGCATACGATAACAACAATATAATGTAAAACAACAATAACTAACCAACTATTCTTCAATTACAAACTCGTATCAGCTGAATATCATTTTGGATTGGAAACATAGGTAATATTAACCTATATTTGTATTCAGTATTAAAAGATTAGAAATAAACAAAATTTCTCAATATTTCTGTAGAAACTGAGTTTTTGTCTCCTAACATATGTGTTTTCTGCAGCATGATATTTTCTGCCCTGGTAATCTAACGAATTTTTAACAACTTTTGGAAATGCATATCTTTAATTGTAGAATGTGCATAACTATCCCCATGATAATATACAAAAAATAATGGTATAATAACAACACTAGTCAACTTACTTTAACCCTTAGATGACTTTAACAATAATGATTTGGCTGACATGTTATTACTGTAAATTATTAAATAATATTATTTCTAAGCACTTTATGTATTTACCACCTTTATTTTTTTCAAAATAGGAAACATAATCAGTCGAATTTTATTAATTTGGACCAAGTAGGCATAAAAATTCATACTCTACTTGTATAGTAAAAGGTATTATACATAATAGCCCTAGCTTTTATTATTATTAATAGTTATAATAGGCTATTAATAGATTGGGCTATCACTGTTACTATCCAAGTTAGACTTAGCTCAGAAAGGATAGTTACATTGTTGTTGAATAATTTAAATAATCCAAATATTTTGTTAAATTTAAATGCATTTTTTTCTTAGTGCAGTATATATTTTGCATAGATTAGTTTTTTAACACAGATTAGTTTTCGTGGCCTGCTTAAGTACAGAGGCAGGAACGATCCGCATCATTTCACTGTAAAACTAGAGATGTGCCAAACTGCTGTTTGAAAGAAGCAGCTTAGCTGAAATCAGTTGGTTTCACTAAGCTGCTTAATTAAGCTGCTTATTAAAAGCAGTTTAGCTCAGCTACAGCACACATATTGGCACGTTGTTTCTGTATACCGCTGTTGACTGAAAATTGCTTAGCCAGCTTTAAACTTGCTTTTAATTAAATTATAAGATAAAAATATAATAGTTACACATACATACCAAACAGTTACAGCAAATCTACAAAGACAGGGCTATACAATGTCTTGGAAATGGGGTAGTAAAATTTGTGTATACCTTTCTATTAAAAGAAAATTTAATTCAAAGTATATCATACATAATAACAATGCATCTCAACACAACAGTACAAGAGAGCTTCAGCCCGCAACTAATGTATAAAAGTGCTTACTGTTCACTGCTGTTGGTCAACCTGCTTTCTGTAACTTTTGGACGGGGATAGCTGCTACGAGAAACTCAACTGTTTAGTAGCTGAGCTGCTTACTTGCCTAACTGCTTTCTGTAACTTTTGGACGGGGATAGCTGCTACGAGAAACTCAACTGTTTAGTAGCTGAGCTGCTTACTTGCCTAACTGCTTTCTGTAACTGTTGGGTGGAGATAGCTGCTGCCGAGAAACTCAACTGTTTAGTAGCTGAGCTGCTTACTTGCCTAACTGCTTTCTGTAACTGTTGGGCGGAGATAGCTGAAGCCGAGAAACTCAACTTTTTAGTAGCTAATCTGCTTACTTGCCTACCTGCTTTCTGTAACTGTTGGGCGGGGATAGCTGCTGCCGAGAAACTCAACTGTCTAGAAGCTGAGCTGCTTACTTGCCTACCTGCTTTCTGTAACTTTTGGACGGGGATAGCTGCTACGAGAAACTCAACTGTTTAGTAGCTGAGCTGCTTACTTGCCTACCTGCTTTCTGTAACTGTTGGGCGGGGATAGCTGCTGCCGAGAAACTCAACAGTTTAGAAGCTGAGCTGCTTACTTGCCTACCTGCTTTCTGTAACTGTTGGGCAGAGATAGCTGCTGCCGAGAAACTCAACTGTTTAGTAACTGAGCTGCTTACTTCAATAAACTACTGCTTCTAAGCGCATCGCAACAGTGCAAGAGAGCTGCAGACAGCAACTAATATAGAAAAGCATTTACTGTTCACTGCAAGAGAGCTGCAGACAGCAACTAATATAGAAAAGCATTTACTGTTCACTGCTGTTGGTCAACCTGTTTTCTGTAACTGTTGGGCAGAAACATCTGCAGCCTAAAAGCAGGTATTCTCACTCAAATGTTTAGTAGCTGAGCTGCTTACTTTAATAAGCTGCTGCTTCTAAGCTGCTTAAGCTTATTTAGCACATCCCTATGTAAAACTAGCATTGACAACGATAAACCACAAGAGGACAGCTTTACTGTTCGACTGGGCGTGGCCTGAGCCTACTCGTCTCTCCTCACTTTCCCGTAAATAGTTCAAGCCTGCGTCGGTAAGAAGGTTTAATACTAAATGCATTATCGACTTTCCAGCGGTGACTTGGCGGTTTGTGAAACAGCCACCTTAACGGGTCGTCCACGGGTCAAAACATGCGTTTTTAATTTAACTGAACGGTTCGTAATAATTATCGTATCGTAACCCTTGAAGTCTCATTTGATAGATGGAGATCTGATCTAGTGGGGCATAAGTTGATATTTTGAGTTTTTTAATTTAAAATTGCTGAGAATAACATTTAAAGTTTTACCTATTTAACTGTAAAAAATTATAAAAATACTCCATTTTTTACAAAAACCAACTAATGGTTCACTAGATCAGATCTTCATCTATCAAATGACATCACGTGTTATGATAATTATTACGAGGTGAACATTAAAATAGAAACCCACGTTTTTGGCGTTTTTCGTGGAGCGTTATGGTTGAATGGAAGTGATATTAATGCTCGACTCCAATTATCTTTGAAAATCTGAAAAAAATGATGAAAAAATTCGAAAACCCGTACAACATTTTATAATTTCTGTTGGTGGTGTTTGAAATGAAAAAGATTAGTTGGAATATAGATTTTGAACGCCTTCCGTCGTCAATTATATATTAAAAACCGAGTTTTTAACTTTAAAAAGATAATACTCCTAATCCACTTTCAATCCCAGACAGTCGGAATTTTTTTATAACTTTTTTTCATACAACTCGTTAATACCCACTCTCAAAATTTGTCTTAAAGCACTGCGATTTAATGGAACTGACGACATTTATTAAGGCCAATGATTACTGTGTTTTCTGATCATGACACTTCTACAACTGACTGGCGCTGACAATAAGCGCTAATAACTAGCCACGTGTACATAGAAATCTTAGCGCTAGTGAGCCTTGCTTGTGCTAATGGCTAACATAAGATTATTTTATTTAATCTTAATAGCGAGGACTCTTGCTAGTCTAATGGCTAGCCTTTCTGCTTCCAACGCAGAGAGCCACGGGTTCAAATCCGAGATGTCCACTTTTGCTATAGGGGTTTGGACCCTTGTCCCTTAACAACGTTTGAATACTGACTGATCAATTAGTCTGAGCGCACGGTCAGTGACAGCTGGACATAGGTGAGGAGTGAAGAGGGAGTTCTTTTATAAACATTAGCCTACTCAAACAGTTGTTTTAATGAAGTATCAAATGTCTATTATTATTATCAGCTGATTTTTATAATTGTAATATTTGTTGTTAATATGGTTAGTATGAACACTGCTGCACACACAGACTAATAATTGTTCAATCAGTACCATGTTAAAAATGCCACTGGCGTAGACAGTAAAAAAAAAACTTATTCAAACACTATTTACTGTATTATAATCAGAAACGGATGTTCTTAGCTAAAACAAACAGCGTCGGACGAATATTGTTTTTTCTTCGGGAAAATGGGACGGATTGCCAAAGTTTTTCCGCAATCCCGCCGCGCTACGTCGAGTCCTGTCGGTATCGACGGCAACCAAGGCACTCCTCCTTCTCCAACCAAGGCAGTGCTCCAGCGAGCCCCATATCTCTACATGGACAATGGACAGTCTCTGATTGACTATATTGGTAGCCGTGAGTGTGAAATTGTTTATTTTAACTAAACTATATTTTTCAATAATTAGATTACAAGTTGCAGGACAGTCAACAGCAACACAAATATACAGTCCACTTCCGTAGTTTGTCACAGTTAATTCACATTCATTAACGAACGATTTAACATATGGGTTTACCTTGTCAAACACTATTAACTGTGAAATGTTTCCAAGAGTGTCGTTTTCGTGTGTGTTGCTTTAGTAACTTAGCAGTATAAGATTATTTATTTTGCAGAATAAGGTTGAATATTATAAAATAAGATTGTTGTTTGCCCGAACTATATATTATATGTTTTAAAACCTATAAATGAAAGTGGAAGACCTCCGAAACGAAATTGTATTAATAACCTACAAGATAGAGCAACAAGATACGATCCTCATAATCTTCTGGGAGATATGGATGCTACCTCTTCAGTTTGCAAAATTCAACTCAACCAACCTGTAACTCTCAGCATCGCAGAACCACAGAATAGCCGCGCATCGAAGACTAGAGGCAGAGAAATAATTTCAGATCTTATGACCCAGCTAAATGATGAAGAGATGGTCGATCATCTTGAACAAGAACACCGACGCGGCACTGCCCAACGTTTGCCGCAATACTATTGTCGCCATGTCAGTAAATGTTGAATATTCACTAATGGGACCGTTGACGTCACATGCATGTACTGTGAAGCGATCCTTTTCCCCAAAAAGCGACTGCAGAACAGAACCGGCAGAAATTCATTCACCGATTGCTGCTTCAGGGAAGCACGAATTTAAGCCGACAAGATTCTTGAACAATCTCGCTCGGTTTTTCACCCGCCAACATAGACTTTCAAAACACTGCGGCTGTCATACGACAGCTGGATGCCATCTTCGCTTTTGCATTATTCAAAGTTCAACAAGCGAAGCTCGGGCTCCCGATACTTGAATAATAAATAAGTTATTTCTTTGAATGAGTTTAATATTTGTTTAAACATTTTTTTGTAATAAATAGAAATGTTTAAACAAGAAATGTATTTATATTTTCATAGTCCTCAATAAATCATTGTAATTATGCTTACTTTATAATTTAAATTGCCTAGTATTAAGTAGTGGCATTATTGTTACATAATTCTGTATTACTTTTCTTTAGTACATATTTAGTAGTGTTCTGTTATCTTATATTATTATTTTTCTGTTATTTTCTAGTTAGTATTAATAGCAGTTGGTTGTTTATCTTGTGTTTTGGGTACAGTTGTGGTTACTAAATACAATTAGTATACAATTGTTATTTCATTATTATATATACAGGGTGTTCAGTAAAACTGTTTAAATAATTTGGGATGTAATTGTACACATAAAAATGAGCAAAAAAACTTCATATGAAGGTATGTCCTAAAACCTTTAGTTTCCCGTCTATCTGTCTTTATGTGTTTTTTACATACAAATTCATAACTTTGGATCCAATAAAAGTACAATTGTGAAACTTCATGATTGTATTACCGTATAGTAGAACTATTTTTAATACATGGCGGACGTTTATTTTTTTCTAACCGAAAAATCTAAAAACTGAATAATTTTACAAACAAAATGCAAGAGTAATGTTTTTTAGTAAATCTTATTGTAATATAGTGTTTGTTTCAACAAAAACGGATAAAAAACAGCTGAGTTATGCTGCAAAACGTAAAACTATGTTTTACAGCATTAACCAAAGGCTAGTGCTGTTTTAAATACGTGTGTACTTTGAACAGCTGATTTCATGTCAGTCTACTATTTCATATGAACAGCTGTTTGTTTATGTTATTAATATTAGGTTTGGTTTCCATTGTTGGCATTATTTATTAGTAACAATAAGAACACTGTCATGTACACGTTTTTGTGAGTGTTTCTGTTAAGTTTTTTTTTTTTTAACTGTATTGTTAGTTTTAATTAGTTGGTGTTTGTAATTTATTTTCTTATGACATAGTTCTTTTTTTCATAGTTTCCTTTCTTTAACAAATAATGTCAGATAACGCAATAAACAACTTTACCAACTCAGAAATGGCAGACATGCATATGATATATGGTATGGCTCATTGTAGTAGCACAGAATAGATTCTGTGGTAGTAGTACTCAAGCAAGAAGACTGTATCAGGAACGTTTTCCAAATCGTGTGATACCTTGTCATACAACTTTTACAAAGATCCATCAACGACTTGCAGAGACAGGAAGCTTTAATCACCAAAGAAAATGTAACTCAATCTGACCAGATTCAGTAAGAACTTCTGAATTGGACGAATCCTTATTAGATGTCATATCAGATCATCCCAACAAAAGTACTAGGGAACTTGGTTTGCAATTCAATGTTAGTAATGCAACAGTCTGGACTATATTACATGAACAACAACTACATATTCTTTCCACGTTCAACGAGTTCACGCACTGTTACCTCGTGATTACCATTCCCGAATGCAGCTATGTCAGTGGTTTATAGACAAATCTGTCAATCCACATTTCTTAAGTAATGTTTTTTTCACGGATGAAGCCAAATTTTCAAGAACAATGATTGTTAATTTTCACAACTTTCACATTTGGTCTATTGAAAACCCACATGCAATTACACAGGATCGTCACCAATATCAGTTTTCTTTAAATGTGTGGGCCGGTATAATTGGTGACAGATTATTAGTTAGTTTCATGCCTAATAATCTTAATGGTCAGACATATCTTCAATTTTTGACTAATGATCTTCCAACTCTTCTCGAGGATTTGCCATTAAACACACGTAATAAAATGTGGTTTATGCAAGACGGGGCTCCAGCTCATTTTAGAATGAATGTTAGAACCCATTTGCATAGAGTATACACCAACAAGTAGATCGGTCGAGGAAGCCCAGTTCCTTGGCCTGCAAGGTCCTCCAACTTTTTTCTTGTGGGGCAACCTTAAGTCACTGGTCTATACCACTCCTGTAGACAACATCGAAGAATTACGAGCAAGGATAATAAATGGCATTGCTACAATCCATCAGACATTTGGTATTTTAAAAAGAGTCCGCCATTCAATGAGGAGGCGTCTGGATGCATGCATATTCAACGAACGACGCCATTTTGAGCAATTGTTATAGTAACTGTAGTAAAATATGATTTGTAACGTATTATGTTAATTTATCATAAATACATGTTATTTGATTTGTTAAATTTAATTCTCACGTTTCTCAGTAATACCACAATATAAAACACCCAGTAGCTACACTCCGCTATAAAGTTTGCAACAAGCACGGCACTAGCGCTCGTAGCGACGGGAGCGTGAAGCGCGTATTTCTGTATTATTTACATTCGCATCTGTTATTAGTTAATGTCACAAAAAACCGTAACGTGGCTCTTTTTTATATTATTTACAAGACACAATTCAAAACAACGGTATTGAGGTGTGTTGTATTCTCCTGCTATGAGGAGCGCTAGCATCGCACTAGTCCCACATCAATTAAATGGGAGTGTCGCTACTGGGTGTTTTATACTGGGGTAATACGTTCAGAACTCGGGGGGGAAGCTGAACCCCTACCGAGCGCCTCCCCAGGTGGCGGATCGGGGAATGCTTCCCAGATTATTCTGGGTAGTGCCGAGGAAATCAAATACTCGGGGTGGACCAAAATCAGCTAGGGGAAGGAACCCCGAATAAATAAACCAGTATGGAGATTATGCAGACGACTAAAAACATAATACCCCAGGCGGGTACCAGCGGCGCTGGGAATCCTGCCGGAGGTTCTCATCGGGATATTGGAGGCCCGGTAGCCTCCGCTGATCGCACGGTTGCTGGGGCTGATCAAAATCGTCTTATCCAAACGGCTCCAGTTGGCCACTTGGCTGGAGAGGAAGATAAAGCTACTAGTGGTACACAGATGTCTATGGCAAACAGTGATTTTGGGGAGGATGAGTTTTCCACTGACCCCTTTGGAATGATGATCGCCATTCAACAAAAAGAAAATGAGGAAACAACCTTATTAATGGGAATACGAGAAATCATAAAGTCAGTATACTCTATTACGAAAGACGCTCGTAATATACATAAAAGTATCAAGTCAGACGTAGAGTTGGCTGTTAAGAAAATCGATAGACTCAGTTTGAAGCATGACGAGTTGGAAAAAGATAGACAAGTATTTAGGAGGCGAATGAAGCCCTTATTGGATAGAAATAATGAGGAGATTCAGTTGCCTATGAGGTACAATAAGGTGAAAGAGGCTGACAGGCCTCTTGGAAAGGAGAACAAAAAGAGGATAACTACAAGCCCACCTCAACTTACACCAGCAAAGACGAAAGCTGATATGAGAGAAAGGCTCTCAACCAAAGAAATGAGGGACGACACCGTGGAAATTGGAGAAAGAGTGTCACAAGACGGACAAGATGGATTTGAAACAGTCCATCGCAAAACGAAAAGAAAGAAAAACAATACGGAGGAAAAAACGCCAGAAAAACAGGCTTCAAAGAAGAGAAGCCGAAATCGACGTTTTGAAAAAACGGAAGTAATTAAAATTACAGCTAGAGAAGGAGTAAGCTATGCGGATTTATTGAAGAAAGTCAAGAAGGACGTTGATCCGTGTAGCACAGGAAACGAAGTAACCTCGGTCAAAAAAACCAAAACTGGAGAGATGATAATGGTTGTGAAGAAGGACGATAAAGTAAGTGCCCTAGCAGCGGCTGTCACTAAGTCATTAGAAAGTCAAGCCTCAGTCAGCATGATACAAAGGCGAAAAAAAATCACAATCAAAGATTTGGATGAAACAGTGGAGACCCCAGAGGTCCTGGATGAAGTTAAGAAAATTTTGGCGGAAGCTGAAATCTCGGCCGAGATAGAATGCAAGATGAACCGTGGATACGGTGATAGCCAGATTGCAACCATACGATTAGAGGATAAGGCTGCAGATGTCCTACTGAAGATAGGAAAAATCAGAGTGGGCATGGTAATATCATAGACCTTCTATATATGGTATAATAGAAGGTCTATGGTAATATGTCGAATCCGAGAGGCTCTAACCGCTATGAGATGCTATATATGCCTGTGTTATGGACATTACAAAGCACAATGTAACGGACTAGATAGACACGATGTGTGCCTGAAATGTGGACTCAAAGGACACAAAGTCAAAGAATGCAAAAATGCACCTGCATGCATTATATGCAAAACCAGTGGAAAACCGAGTTTTGACCACATTCTCGGAACATCTCGATGTCATTGCTTCATGGAAGAGATAAGAAAAGATAAGACCAAATAGTAAATGTTACTATTACAGATAAATCTGGGAAAATGCAAACAAGCACAGGCACTATCGATGCAAGTAGCCGCCGAGAAGGAGGCGGATATACTGCTCATATCGGAACAATATAAGAGACCAGAAAGTGCACTGTGGTTCGAAGATAATAGTGGTAAGGCGGCTATTGTAGTCTGTAACCACGATCTGAGGATTCAGCGATCAAAGGAAAATAAAAAAGGTTTCGTTTGGATAGAGGTCGCAGGTATAAGAATATATAACTGCTACTTCACACCATGTGATGAAATCGAAAAATTTACCGAAGAAATGGTGAAACTGGAGGAAAGCATCGAAGAAGCAAAAGAAGTTCTAATCACAGGAGACTTTAATGGAAAGTCTCCAGAGTGGGGAGAATATAGATCGGACAAGCGAGGCAAAATCATAGCAGAAATGATTGCACGCAGGGATCTGATCATAATCAACCAAGGAAGAGAGCCAACTTTCCGGAGAGGCGATTCGAGTTCTATAATTGATCTAACGATAGCCTCTGAAAATGTTGCCAAAAAAATTCAAAAATGGCAAGTATTGGATGATTATACTTTGAGCGATCATCAGTATATCAAGACGGTACTGCGGGAAACCCCTGTTGTTAGGGAAAATAACGAACCCTCACAAAATCGAAGCATTAGATGGAACAGGAATAAGTTCTGCGAAGAGAAGATAGTAAAATATCTGGAAGAACTGGAAGCAATGGAAGACCTAAATTGGTCGAGTAGAAGAAAGACATTGAACGAGAGAATACGAACAGTGAAGACGAAACTAATAGAAGCATGTGACGCGGCTATGCCAAGAATAAAAAAAAAAAAAAAAAAACGCGAAACCAGAGGAAATCAAAATACTGGTGGACCGAAGAAATCAACATTCTGCGAAAAGAGTGTTTAGCAGCAAGGAGGAGTTACACAAGGTCGAAAGGAAATACCCAAAAGAAAGAAGAACTCAACGATAAGCGCAAGAAGTTTAAAGCGGCCATCGAGACCAGTATGACCCGATGTTGGAAGGAATTGCTAACCGAACTGGAAATGGATCCATGGGGGCTACCATTCAAAATAGTAATGAAAAAACTAGTTCGAAGACAGAAGACTCCGGGATTGGATAACGAAGACTGGGTGAGTGAGATAATTAGTACACTATTCCCGATTTGCCCAGAATTTGACAGACAAAGACCAACGACGGTGAATATCAAAGCAGAAGACTTGTTCACTCTTGAAGAACTGAAAGAAGTTGGTTCACGATTGAAAAATGATAGGGCGCCGGGACCGGATGGGATTCCAAACGAAGTGCTTAAAGCGGTTATCAGAAACTATCCAAAATTGCTATTGGATATATACAACGATTGCTTAATACATGGAAAATTTTTCCAGGAGTGGAAGAAACAGCAAGTAATACTGCTACCGAAAAAGGACCAACCTCTTGATATACCATCGTCCTTCCGGCCACTGTGTCTATTAGATACAATGGGTAAGGGTTTAGAGGGAATGCTGATACAAAAAATAAATAAGCACTTGACTCGGGGAAACGAACTCTCATCTAGACAGTTTGGTTTCCGGAGGGGAATGTCTACCGTGGATGCCATCAAGGAAGTGGTGGAAACAGCAAAAAATGCGAGGAAAAAAGTAGGAGGCAAAAAGGGATTTTGTGCCTTAATAGCCATCGACATTCGGAACGCTTTCAATTCTGCAAGATGGAAGGACATACTGGACGCGATGGAGAAGAAGAGGATTCCAGAGCATCTACTGCGAATGATCAGTGATTACCTTAGTGACAGAAGGATATTTTATGAAGAAGACGAAGCAAAAGTGGAGCAAAGTATGACTTGTGGAGCACCACAAGGATCTAAGTTGGGACCTCTCTTATGGAATATCATGTACGACGAATTGTTGGAGATTAAACTCCCAGAAGATACTAAAGTAATAGGGTACGCAGACGACGCCTTAATAGTCTCAGTATCACATTCGACGAAGATTCTTGAGGAAATAGTCAACGATAGCCTCGAACGAATAAAACGATGGATCGATAGCAGAGGACTCGAGATGGCAGTCGATAAAACAGAAGCGGTCATAATTACTGACCGTCGAAGTTTCGAGAAACCCGTCATCAAGTTGGAGGGATCTGTGATCCATTGGAGGAATACCATTAACTATCTGGGAGTGGAGTTGGACGAGAAACTCTGTTTTGGCCCACACATAAAGAAACGTGCAGTCAAAGCGGCACAATGTGCGACGAGTCTCTCGAGACTTATGCCGAACATTGGGGGACCGAGGGCAAGTAAAAGGAAACTAATCTCTACGATGGTTCAGTCGAAGATCTTATACGCCGCTCCGATTTGGGCCGAAAATTTGCAAAATAAAGACCTAAGAAAAATTCTAGGGTCAATACAAAGAACAATCTCTCTACGAATTACATCTGCTTATCGGACGGTCTCAGAAAGTGCAGTGCTGGTATTATCAAGCACTCCACCGATCGACCTTCTCGCACTGGAGAGAAAGGAATTATACGATTCTATGAAGGCAAATGGACACATCGAAGAACCAGAAATATCAAAAGTAAAGTACTTAGCAAAGTTAAAAGCAAGGACCATGCTAGTAGATCAATGGCAACAACGATGGAATTCGGAAAAACTGGAAGATGGACCCATAGGCTCATACCCAATTTGAGTATATGGCTGAATAGGTCACATGGGGAAATGAACTATTTTCTTACCCAAATGATGACTGGACATGGTAACTTCAATGCATACCTCAAACGATTTAAAAAGATGGACAGTGATAACTGTGATTTTTGTAAAAACTACCAAGACGACGTGGAACACACATTTTTTCAATGCGAGGAGTGGAGGACACAACGAGATGAGTTGTTTACGAGGACGGGCACGAGAATAACGCCCGGAAACCTGATAGATGTTATGACCAAAAATGAAGCATTTTGGAAGGCTACGGATGAATACGTGACCAACATACTTAAGAAGAAAGAAGAGTACAGGAGAAGAAGTTAATGTACATTCTAATATGGAAAAGATCCCGAATTAAAAGATGAAATAAAATAGATTGAAACGGAAAGTGTTGAAAAACTACAACCTCGTCAGCGCGAAGTAATGTGAAAACGGTTCCGCACTGTCGAAGAGGGAAGATGAATAGGGGAGTTCTTTTAGTGGGTATTATGGGGTACATAGGAGGTCAAGAAAAATCCTCTCCGAGATGGGATAAATCCTTAAGCCAAAAAGTGATGAAGCCCACTCGGCCCCATTGAGTCCCAAACACCCTGTTGTACGGGCAACAGATGTGCATAAACAGCATTTTTCTCCCTACCGAAGAAAAAAAATACGTTCAGAACAGCTTGACATGAAATCAGCTGTTCAAAGTACACACATATTTAAAACAGCACTAGCCTCTGGTTAATGCGGTAAACATAGTTTTACATTTTGCAGCATAACTCGGCTGTTTTTTATTCGTTTTGTTGAAACAAACGCTGTAGATATTATAATAAGATTCAGTAAAAAATATTACTCTTGCATTTTGTCTGTAAAATTAGTCAGTTTTTAGATATTTTTAATTATCAGAAAAATAAACGTTCGCCATTTAGAAATATTTATTTTTTATATTTTTATTAAAAATAGATCTATTATAGCGTAGTACAATAATGAAGTTTCACTATTGTATCTTTATTAGATCCAAAGTTATGAATTTGTTATGTAAAAATCACATAAAGACAGATAGACGGAAAACTAAAGGTTTTAGGACATACCTTCATATGAAGTGTTTTGCTCATTTTTATGTGTACAATAACATCCCAAATTATTGAAACAGTTTTACTGAACACCCTGTATATATATATATATATATATATATATATATATATATATATATATATATATATATATATATATATATATATATACTTTGTTATTGTTATACAATTTATTAATTTTAATGCAATATCTTGCATGTAACATATGGTGTAAATCTTTTTTTAAATGGCTTTTACCGTTTAATATCTTATTATCTAAAACAAGCCACGTCCGGACGAAATCTTTTTGGCTCCAAGAATTTTAAATTTTGTAGAAGGGTTTTCGACCACGAGAAATCGATTGTGCACAAGTCTCAACCTCAGGAAAATTCACATTCCCGCCCCAGAGGCTCCTAGATATCCCGTGTGGGAATTACTTAACAACGTATTGTTTAAAAAATGTATGCCTTGTTTACTTACTTGTCCATATGTGTTGAAATAATTTAATATTTTATTATTTTTTTGAACTTGTGTTTGTGTTTTATTCCGCCTTATATGCTTTGTCAGATTGTATTTACTATCAATGTTTTAATTTTTAACTCCTTATTAATTGGGTAATGTTAAACTAATAAACCTATTGGGGCATCAAATTAAAGGTATTCTTCTCCTAATTACTAATTTACCATCATATTTTAGATAAGACTATGCTTTAGAATCCTGTCGAGGCCATAGGTCGATCTCTCTTCAGTTTGCAAAATTCAACCGAGCGAAGCTCCCTGATAATATAACATAAATTAAACATAACGTTATTTGTGGCCTTTGGCGTAATGGCATAGACCTTCTATTATTATTATAGGTATAATAGAAGGTCTATGGTAATGGTACAAAAATATTGTAGCTATGAAACTTTGATTTGGGGGGTGGGAGGAGACAACGAAACGCCATTTTAAAAGCCGGTAGTTATAGTTGGATATTTTGGATTGAGTAGGTTGGTATTCGTTATATTAATGTTGTGTTTATGTAGTTAATTTCAATGATGAATGACGATGAAATTCCTTCGCGTTAAAAACTAAGATGTTTTGTCTTAATTTTTAATGTTTAATTTTTAATTGTCTGTCACCTAATGTTTTTATTAATATTTTACTAGGCTATATGAGATATGTCACCACTTCTGTTTAGTTTGTTGTGATGCACACGATCCTATTATGTATTCAAACAAGCCCCACTTGGTATTTTCTCAAGTGACACAACAGATATTGTAAGGAAGGAAATACAGTTTTGTTTAGCTCTTTATATTTTTATGTGCGAAGCTTTGCATAAAAGGTAAGACAAATTCTTAACCCTCGAAGTGGCAGTTGAATTTTAAACCATCCCTATCTAATTCCATTCACAAAAGTTTTAGAGCAAAGACACTATAGGAATTGAACCGTTTGCCACTACAGGAACGCATTTTAATGGCTTAGTTAAGCTATTCACCATCTTGAGAGTTAAATGAACGGGTAAATTTTTATTATTAGATCAATGATTGCTCTGTATTTATTTGTAAATACCATGTCTAATCTTTCCAGGTTTAACAAGTAAAAACGAATGAAAAATTATGTTAGATGGATTGGTAATGTTATGTCAGTTTAGCTTTTTTATGGTTAGGTTAGGTTTTATTGAGTTAGGTTAAAACAAACTTGTCTAGTAAAACCAGCCTAACCTTACAAAACCACATTATCCAACATTCTGGCAATAACACGTCTAAGCCTAATAATGGTCCAGTTACAAAACCCTTTACATGTTAGTGATCGGAAGAAAATTCCGTACAGTTTGAGTATTCACAATGACCCATTTTCTCTATAATCACAAATTAAAATGTTCAAATTTTGAAAAGCAAAAGAACAGAAGTAGTCTAGGTGTAAATTTAGGTAATAAATCTAGGTGACGTTTCTTTCACTCCTTTGAGATGGCATTTCAGATTTTGTTTATTTACAATGGACCTGATATGTTTGATTTAATTATATTTAAATATTGCTTGTGTTTTGTCCACTACAACCTTTTCTTAAAAGTTATATTTCATTTCACCTTTAGTGGATAGTTCACTTGCCAAAGGGTTTTTATAAGTTATATATTTTATTAATATTTTAATTTTTGAACAGGTGGACAATATTTGAACATAGAGCCTCTTTTCTTGTAATTGCCAAACAACCAACTCAAGCCAAACATGGGAAGATATATAAAGGTGAGATGGTTCTTTAGTTGATCAGTTGTGCCTTCTTATTCTTACAAGTTCATGTATTTGTTAAAAAAAATCATAAGTAAAAAATGCTTATTTGTAATATAAGTTAATGTTGCTATTTAATTCTCATCTCTTATATTGAGGCCTCTCTAAGTTAATTATTGCAGTCAAGAGTTATTTGACAAACCATTCACTTCTTGATTCTAAAGTTAAAAACAATTCTTTTTAAGTCTTGAATCACGTATAAAAGAAACCCTTTTATTGAAAGCATCATTTTATTTCTTATTATTGATAGGCATCGAATTGATATCTTCTTGAATTGTCATTTGATAGACAAAGAACTCTTCTAGGGGACCATAAGTTGGTTTTCTTAAAAATCGGGTATTTTTATAATTTTTCTACAGTTAATTATGTGAAACTTTACATGTCATTCATGACAATATTAAATTTACTAACTCATAGTATCAATTTATGGTCATCTAGATTTTACCTTTACTATTCATATAGTGTTCAATATAACTCATAATAATAATAAATGAACTAAACCATACAATTGAAATAGATGAAATACGTGTTTTAGCCTGCTTGCAGTAAAATTTTGCATGTCCACCAGAGGGATGTCCACTTTCCTCTGGTGAATTGGCGGTTTGCAGGGATTTGCCAAGGGGAGTGTCCGACCACCCCTCCGAAATTATCATCTTGTTTTTGAGTGAGCATTTGTGAGTCACATACTCGTGGTGTGACGTTACTGGCCTGATAAAGACATTTTCAGACAGGCCATGGAATTACTAATATAAAGCATGATCACATCTCTGCTGTTTTATTAAATATTCAATGATAATGAAACTAACGCTATTTGAATTTGTATTTTATGAAGAATATAATCAAACGGAATTATATTCTTCTTTATTCTCTGCTGTTTTATTAATATTCAATGATAATGAAACTAAAGCTATTTGAATTTGTATTTTATGAAGAATATAATCAAATAGAAATTTAGGAATCATTCAGATATAATGTACTATTTTTTGAAAGTTATTTACAGCACAGTGAACTCTAAGGAGGAAAAAATTGAAAATTAATTAACGTGAAAAAGTTAGAATATTATAACTGTTTACAGTAAAGAAAGGCGAAGTTGAATTTTTATTTTTATTTACAAAATTAATGATTCTTTTGCGAATCCTTCTGGTCTGAAGAAGGTGAGCGTGGTTCACCGAAATCGATCACCATAGTATTTGTGCATTTTGTACTTGTATTGTAATATATTTGTGCATTTTGTACTTATATTGTAATAAATTTGTGTTCTATGACATTTACTTGTACTGTATTTTTTAATATTGATATATAATATTGTTCTTCTAACCTTATCTTATGAATCAACACAATTTATTGGTCTGTAGTAAATTATAACAAATTTTGAAAATCACTTAAATAAAAAAGTATTTTTCTCATTACATGACTTCAGATTATCGTTTTGCTAAATATATTTACACCAGTGTAATTAGATAATTCTACAATAACAAGTTTCTGTATAGACACGTCACAAATAGAAACAGGCGTTGATTGGTGGACCAGAGTCAGGATCAAAATGAAACCAATTTTGAATCAAATTGTAATGGAACTATCAATTTCACCAAATAATGTTTGAATTTAAAGATTTAATTTAACTAAATATCTACAACATTCACGCTTAAACATTTTTCCTGAAAACACAAAATTAAAAATGTTTCCTTATTCTGAAATTTTCATGTCTTTAATTATAAGAGCCTTTTTTCATATAGTATACTCATCATGAAACAGATTGAAATGTATAGATTTCATTTCAATTTAATAGAGTCATGAAAACGATCATACAATATTAACCCAAGGAGTCTTGATCATAATTTTGTGTACTGTCGCCAAATTTTCAGTGATTTGAAATACTTTTTTTAAAACTTCGCTGTATATTTATTATTAGCATTAGAAAGATGAAACTTGTATCATTTTTATTAGTAATAACTTAATTTTAATTATTGGTAATGGAAAAATTTTTTAAATTTTTAAAAAGTTTTTAAATTTAATGTTATTTATAAAGTTTTTATAAAAATAAATTTTATAAGTAGATTGATGGTCATTTATGTATATAAAATTATGATATTAGAAAAAAACTGAGATATACAAGTTGTGCAGAATTTCATTCTGAACAAAAAAACATATAATTATATAGGCAAACATTTATACAACATATATTTATGAAGTAACAATAAATATGTTGCCTAGCAACGAATATGCCAACTTTAGCATGCATAATTATAATGTTTATAAACCATGTTTATAAACGACACGGATCACCCATGATCACTAATAATATACAAACTATAATACACAAACACTAAAAGTCACACAAAGCATAACACAACTCATCAACAAACATAAACAACTGCCGGCTTGGTATGGCGATCGAGACTGGCGAGTTGATTGACAGATGACGAAGAAGTAAATAAAGAATTATTTCTGCCATTGTGCCTCATCTGACAGTCATAGAGCAAAACCAAAGACATTTAAACAAACACTGATTCATGGCCTTTCAAATGATATATATTTGAGACGACTTTGACTTTTTTTCCCGACTGTGAGCGACATTAGTCGAGTGAGCGCACATCGCCTCAAATTGAGGCGGTAACAGTTCACAAAAAAACCGATCGCCTCAATTTGAGGCGATCAACACTCCTAGGGTTAAATTAATAGTTGTGGCATTCCTGAGAATGGTGGATAAGGCCAGTGGCATCACACAATCACATGTGCCCCTTCCGTCGTCTGCAGTCAGAAGACACAACTCCAGTATAAAAAACCAGTATAACAAAGTAGTAAATCGAAACAGTGTGTATGTTTTTAAGTTCTTGAATTATCGTAGTATGGTAATAAAATAGGAAAAACCTAACAAAAATAGAATTTTTTTAACAAAAAGTGAAATTTAAAGATTTTTTGCGTAGTTGTTATCAAAAATTAAAAAATTACTTTACAACAAAATTGTAGGAAAGTTACTTACAAATCTGGAGTATGCTGTCAAATTTGCTCTACAACCAACAGTTTGGCCACAATGAAGCCGATATAGTAAAACTGCACACAATTCAAAATTCCTGTCCGCCATTTTAATTTTTTTTGGGGTTTAAAAATTAAAAATTTGTAGTTTTCTGAATTTTGTTGGTTGTCGGTAAAAGCTACAAGTGTGGCAAATTTCAAGTTTCTAGCTCATCTGGAAGTGGGTTAGAATTTGTATACGTGAGTGAGTGAGTGAGTGAGTTACACGTGCGGCTTTTTAGATATTAGATTCACAGAAATTAAAAACATTTTTTAGTATTTTAAACCCAAATGTATTATTTTTTTTTTGACTGACGGTGGTGATATCCTAAGAATTATTGTATGTTCACGTCTGGGTATGGTTGTGAATTCCTCAAGATATTTGGTACCATTATTTGTTAAAATTTTTGATTGGAATTGATAGGTACATATTACTAATGTAAAGCCTTGGAAAAAAGCCTCTAGTTTATAGCACATTGGAGTTAAATTTAACTGTACAAATTGTATTGTTCTGTTATTGACTTAATTGTGTCTGCTCAGATACCCTCAGATTACGATGACAAAGCCATTATAAAGGTGGTTGTTAAACGCTTGGAAGAAGAGCAAATTGACTTCTCTGAAGAAACTGCTACACTAAAAGAGGAGAGTTGTGGTCAGGTATGGACGTTAATTGATATGTAAATAAAACATCATGTTTTGCTGTTTTTTTTTAAAGATATAGATCTACAAATGATTATCAGCATGATAGTGCAACACCACATTTTTCTGTAGCAGCTAGAAATTATTTTATTTATTTATTATTTTATTTTTATTCTTCTTTGCCGGTCCTCAAGATATAGGCAAATATGGATTTCGAATGAGTGTGATGAGTGTAGATGAGCGAATGAAGTCGTTGTAACAAACTAAGGCATACTATTCCTCAGAAAGTATAATTAATTAATAGTCCAATGACAAATGAACAGACAGTGGTTATCAGCTGATCCCTTTCAAAATATTAAACTTGATTGGACTTCACAGACTAGTACCTATGGGGCCACGTGTAAGACGATGGTATATGCACAGAGTGTTGGTAGCCACCAGGTAAAAGTTGATTTTTAAAAGCTGTAAAGCAGTAGAAACTGTACAAAGTGATCCAAAAACAGTATAGTATGGAAATCAACAGAAATTATACTTTGTTAAAGAGGAAATTTTAAACAATTTAACATATTTTGTAGTACTTCAAACCTAAAGGTAACATTTTTTTAGATAAGGGTCAGATATCTAAAGAACTACTGTAGTTGCAAGTCTGGTACCAGTTTGGTTGTGAATTCCTCAAGATATATTTGGTACCATTATTTATTTTGATTTTTCATTGAAATAAAATAGGTATATCTTACTAAAGCAAAGCCTTGGAAAAAAGCCTCTAGTTTACAGCAAACATATGTTATTAATTTTGTAATGAAAAATATGGTTAAAATCTTGAAATGTCACCTCAATTTAACTCAGATGAGATGCTTGAAATGGCTACTATCTACTTCATGAAAAAAAGCCTAAATTCAAAACAGCATCTTACATTTTGTAAGATTTCAGGCGTGATAAAGTGGCAAGCATCTTCGACTCTTGTCTTAATTCATCGAGGTTTGTGGACTTGCTGTCATAAAATTTACTTGAAAAAAATCGAGAGGTGAAAGGTCAGGTGAAGGTGCCCATCTACCAAAGCATCATGTCGACCTATCCAACTGTCCAGAAACGTTTGATCTAAGAATGTTCGGACAAGCACAATGTAATGTGGTGGATCACCATCTTGTTGAAATACAGGCTGGTTAGTATCTTGTTTCACCTTACTTATTGTTAGAACAATGCTGTTTTGTAACATGTCTGAATATTTAACTCCAGTTAAATTGGAAAGGCCCAACAAGTAAATTTCTCAAAATGCCTGCTCATACATTTAATTTTTGTAGCTGTTGCTACAACCATTTAGTGGGGATGAAAAAACCATTTGCCCAAAAACAACAGTTGTGCTGATTGACTGCCCCATGCAAAGAGAATGATGCTTCATCACTAAAACATATCTGGAATATTAAGTGATTATTCTCTTCAATCTTCTGCAACATTTTCTCACTAAACTAAAGTCTTTGGTCATGATCGTCTTCAATTAATTCATGAATCAGTTGTACTTTATATGGGTGGAATTTTTGACGATTTATCACCAAGTACAGTATCTTTTGAAATTCCAATATCAAGGGCAGTGGAGCGCTATGATTCATGTGGGTTTGTGGCATGATTTGCTAAAACTTGAATTTTAACCTCTTCTATCGCAATGGCGGGCACCCTGATTGTTAAGCATCTTTGACACTAAAAATTGTTGAAAATTTGTTAACTAAATGCCTAATGTGTATTGGTCTATCCGGATAGGCAGTATTGAATAAACAAACAGCTTCATAAAAATCTCTCCTAGCTTTATCATAAAACAATATCATTTCTAATTTATCTTCATTTGACCGAGGCGTTTTTGTTACACATGAACAAAAGATGAAATATAACAGAGTAGCTGAACTGAATGTGTTTCACGTACTATCAGGTAACCAATAAGAAATAACATCAAAAAACAAGCCATTGGTATTCCCAGGCTGCCGTACTGGACTTTGGTCAGACAAAACAAAACCAAATAAACGCTTTGTTATTCATGGTTGTTGGTGTTTGTTGATTCTTTTCATAACTTGTTTTTCGATTCAATGTTATAAGTTGTCAAAATTAACTGGTGGGTGAATGTTTTATCTGCCTTATGATAACTTTAAATGCAACTTAAATTGCAGGGGTTTTGTGAAACAATTTGAAATTGAATTAGTCACCAAATTTGATAGAGTAACATTAGAGAACCCTAGTTTATGTCATTCTTTTTATAATGCCATTAAAATAAGATATCACGTGACAAGGGTTCCTATTTAAATATGTTGACAACTCCAAAATACTCCATTTTATTTAAAAGGGAGGAGTAAAAGTTGTTATACATAAAAAAATTCCTCAGTTGGTGATATAAACATGCACCAAAGTAAATCATCTCTATTCATAGGAAAGTTAATGGGGGGGGGGGGGATCTTAAGACACCCTTTATAATTATAGAATGTAATGCCTATTACAGGGTGATTTATTACATAGTGATTTTTCTATTATTGACTTAATTGTATGTGCTCAGATACCCCCGGATCAAGATGACAAAGCCATTATAAAGGTGGTTGTTAAACATTTGGAAGAAGAGCAGAGTGACTTTTCTGAACAAACTTCTACACCGAAAGGGGAGAGTTGTGGTCAGGTATGATTGTTATATAAATAAATCTGTTGTTTGAAAGTTATTTGTTAGCATTTGGATGTTCATGATTGGTAGATAATATATGGAGATTTCCAATGCTTCCCTAAACACTTGTAGCATTGGAAATCTCGAAATATTATCTACTAATCATAAGTAAACCATTATGATTTACTGTTTATTTTGGAAGATATAGTTCTATAAACAAGATTACAAATGATTTTCAACTTGATGTTGCAACACCACATTTTTCTTTAGCAGCTAGAAATCATTTTATTTGTAAACTTGATTGGACTGCACAAGACTAGTTCCTATGGAACCATATAAAACTATTGTATATGCACAGAGAGTTAATATTAGGAATAGTAGGTCTTTAAAAGTTGTACTGCAGTAGCAACTGTACAAAATGATAAAAAAATGGTATGGAAATTTACAGAAATTATACATTATTAAAGAGGGAATTTTTAACAACAATTTAACATATTTTTTAGTACTTCAAACCTAAAGGTAACATGTGTTTTTAGACTGCCAGTAAGATATCTTAGGAATTACTGTAGTTACAAGTTTGGGACCAGTTTGGTTGTGAATTCCTCAAGATATTTGGTACTATTATTTAATTAAAAATTTCAATGAATTATATAGGTACTCTGCACACAATTCAAAATTCCCGTCCGCCATTTTGATTTTTTTGGGGGTTAAAAAATAAAGATTTGTAGTTTTCTGAATTTTCCCATTGGTTGCTCGGTAAAAGCTACAAGTGTGCCAAATTTCTCAAGTTTCTAGCTCATCTGGAAGTGGGTTAGAATTTATATACGTGAGTGAATGAGTTACACATGCGGCTTTATAGATATTAGACTCGCTTTGCTCGTTGGGGGCTTCGCCCCCAAACCCCCTTGGCGCGTACCATTGACCAGCGGCGTCCAGATTGTAAACTCTGTGGTACATTCTTCCTTCGACTTTGAAGGAGAGTCCACTAGGATGACGGTACCCACCAGACTCCCCTAGTGCACAGAAGGCAAACAGGTCGTTGTATGCTCTGGCTCGTTCTAGGAAATGACGATTAGTATAAAACGGTGCGTCCAAAGGAGGTAGATTAAGAATATTATATGTTCCCTCACCACAGCAACACTTTTTTCTGTATTTCTCTTCCTCAAACCGTCGAGCATGACAGTACGAACACTTGTAAATTTCATCTTCCCAAAGACATACTTTACGGAGTTTAAATGAACTAATGCCATTTAAATTGTAGTCTCTTCAGTACGCCATTGGGCCTTGTTCACCAATCTTCCGAGCGTGTCTCATGTTGGGAAATGAAGGATTCTTCAATCGAAAAGCCTCTACTCTCTGGCAGGAAGCTCCAGGATTCTAATCGTTATAACGTCGAACAGCTTCTCGGTTGATCTCGGGATGCTGGTCAGTGTAGTGAGGTCTTGCAGCACCTCTATTTATCTGAGGTTTATTTTTACTGTATCTTTTTTTGCATCTGTAAGCTGTTCCTGTCGAGTACTTATCAAGCTCTTTGGACGTCCTCGCTTAACCTTTTTAGGTCTGCCAGGCATTTTGCTCAATAATGGCCTGGTCGAAGGAGAAATTTCTTTTAAGGGTGATAACACTACCACAGGCATCAATTTTAACTTAATATTGACATAAGACTCCTGCGAGTTTACATTAGATGTATAGATTGGTTCATATAATTGGTTTGGAGGGCCATCAATTCGCGGTTCTTCAGGGACAATAGTAAGGTCTTGTGTGGCAGTTTTTCCCAAAGTCAGCTGAGTTATGGTGAACTGTCTTGCAACTCCATCCAGAGCTGCATTCGACTACATCAAACTGGCCAGTGAAAAGTAGCTGTCACACAGAAATAGGCGGGCCAGATTATTACCATCATTGGACAAATCAAAATGGCGCTTTTCATTCACTGGATGTGGATAAAACAGATACAGAAGTTCATTTACCCTCCAAAAGGAGACAGTAACTGTTTGACCCGTGAAAAGGAATCCGATATATTTTTGATTTTCAGCCAATATGTCTTGTAATTTTTCAGTAAGTGACGAAACAGTGTCATGCTAATCATCTTTCGTTAGGAGATAAAGTGCATCGTAAATGTGCTCTAGTTGTAACAGAGAAACTGACTGATTCAAAACATGAATGACTGATGGTAATTCTTCTGGAAACAAGTACCGCCCATAGCCAATACAAATCTCACTACGCAGTTTTTGTAAATGCGATCACCACTCATAAGGATTGCATCGATTGCATTTGTCGAAAAAAGTCCACCAAGACTTTTCCATGCAAGGGCACAAGCAGAATTAGCCACACACTGAGCATGTCTACTCCATGTGAAGAGTTCATTGTTGCCCGATGAAAGGACCCCTCGGTAACACAAAAATAAAATCTGTTGATGAGAAGCCATCGTAGAGAGTTAAAATGTAAAATTACAATTAAAGTAAATGGAGAGGAAGAAATTGGAAACAAAAAATAATATAAAGTCTCGAAAACAATCAGAAGAAGTTTGTGATTGATTACTAATCACAATAAAAACGTATTAAATTAAAGAAACAAGAGAATAAACCAAGAGTTTGTGTTGAAAAATAGCGATGATAGAAGATTCGTATCACCCTGCAGTGAAAACGATTCAGTTTTCGATAGGGCAGAAAGCCAAACAATTTAACAGTTCAGTACTGAAGGTAATTCAAGCGTGTAGAGGCCGTAGGGTGTCAGACTGAGGCATGGAAAGCGGCGTCATCCTTATATAACCTCGGTGGGACTTGTTTCAATCGACTGAGGGCCGTTCTACCAACCGTTCTAAAAACGTTTCTCGCAGACGCTGGAGTGACTCGTTTCAATCAACAAAGGCCCGGTTTATCAACTGTTCTAAAAACGTTTATCGCAGCCGCTGGAGGGTGCCTAAACTAACAAACAAATTCCGAAAATACAGCGTAAAACTATGATTGGCCTTTAGGCAACAAAAGTGAATACAAACTGTTTTTATATATAGTTTAACTGTCCGTTAAGTTTTGTACACAATTTGAATACGTGTGAATAAGTGAGTAACATATTTTTGACAAAACTCAACTTTACCTACTTTTTGTGAAGGAATGTATTATATATAAAGCATTTAAGTATATAATTTAAATACTCTATTAGATGTTGTCCAAACTAATACAACAAAAACAGCTTTAGTAAAAAAAAGTCAACTCTGCAAACAGGTCGGCGTTTTCAAGTCAACCATTTTGGTTTTTTTAGGTTATGAAAAGTTACAAATCATATTTTATAGCAGTTTTCGTAACAAAGTAGTTAAGTTAAATAGTGTGTACGGGTTTTAGGTTCTTAAATTATCGTAATACAGCAATAAATTACGAAAAACCTAACAAAAATTGAATTTTTTAAACGAAAAGTGAAATTTGATGGTTTTTTTGCATAGTTAATATCAGAAATACCAAACAATTACTTCTTAACAAAATTGTAGGAAATTTAATTACAAATCTGAAGTATGCTGTCACCAATTCAAAATTCCCATCCGCCATTTTAGATGATAACGGGTGATTATCTGTTGATCACAGGGGGCTTCCAATATGATCTGGGGGGGGGGGGGGGTTCTATCTAAGATGATCATAAGAAATTACCTTAGTTTTTTATTGGATACTATCTAAGTTGATAAGGGAAGCACGTATTCAAATTTATAAACTTTTTGTGAGGAAACGATTGAATATACCACAAAATGTTTATGACACATTTCGTACAGAATTGAATTGTTAGTTTGAATATTTCATTAGGTGTTATCCAACTAATTATTACAGATTCTGTAAAACAAAAACCTCAACTGTGCAAATAGGTAAGCGTATGATTAAGTTAAGCCACTAAGTTGATAACGGAGGCACAAATTCAAATTTATAAACTTTTTGTGAGGAAACGATTGAATGTACCACAAAAAGTTTATGACACAGTTCGTACAGAATCGATTTCTTAGTTGGAATATTTCATTGGGTGTTATCTACCTAATTATTACAGATTCTGTAAAACAAAAATCTCAACTGTGCAAATAGGTAAGCGTATTTTCGTCAGCCATTATGATTTTGTTGTTGTTATGAAAAGTGCAAAATACAATTGTATAGCATTTTAGTAACAGAAAATGTGAGGGTAAACAGTATGTAAGGTTGTAGGTTTCTGGCTTCTTTTATTCATGATTAAATAGGATGATCTCTTCCAAAAAAATCACTTGTTTTCGACAAAACTTAACTTTACTGACTTTTTACGAGGAAACTATAGCATGTACCACAAAAATGTACATCACATTTTTTGTACAGCATCTAATTTTTAGGTTGAAAGTTTCATTAGACGTTATCTAAACTAAATGTTACAGCTTCAGTGAAACAAAAACTTCAAATCTGCAAACAGTACAGCAATTTCGCGTCAGCCATTTTGATTTTTTTCTAGGTTATAAAAAGTGAAAAATCAAAGTTTATAGCAGTTTGATAACAAAGTTATTAACGTAAATAACGGGTAGGGTTTTAAGATTTTAGCTCCTTAAAATCATGCTTAAATGGGAGGAGCTATTCCAAAAAAATCACATGTTTTCGAAAAACACTCAAGTTTACCGACTTTTTCTGAGGAAACTATTGTATATAGCACAAAAACATACAGGACACTTTTTGTGCAGAATTTTATTGTCAATTTAAATATATCATTTGGTATTAAATAAACTAAAAATTAAAGTTTCAGTAAAACAAAAATCTCAACTCTGCAAAAAGATAACGTTTTCACGTCAGCCATTTTGGATTTTTTCTAGGTTATGGACAGTGCAAAATCGAATTTATTAGTAGTTTTGATAACAAATTAGTAAAATTAAGTAGTGTGTAGGGGTTTACGTTCTTAAATTACCGTAATAATGCAGTAAAATACGAAAAACACAACAAAAATAACATTTTTTGAACGAAATGTGAAAATTAACGATTTTTTGCGTAGTTATTATCAAAAATACAAAAAAATGTTACATGACCAAAATTGTAGGAAATTTAATTAGAAATCTGGAGTATGCTGTCAGATTTGTTCTACAACCAACGGTTTGCCCACAATTAAGCCGTTAGTAAAACTCTGCAGACAATTCAAAATTCCCGTCCGCCATTTTGATTTTTTTGGAGGGTTAAAAATTAAAAAATTTTAATTTTCGGAATTTTCCCGTCGGTTGCTCAGCAAAAGCTACAAGTGTGCCAAATTTCAAGTTTCTAGCTCATCTGGAAGTGGGTTAGAATTTGTATACGTGAGTGAGTGAGTGAGTCAGTGAGTTACACATGCGGCTTTATAGATATTAGATTCACAGAAATTATACATTGTTAAAGAGGGAATTTTGAACAATAATTTAAAACATTTTTTAGTATTTTAAACCCAAATGTATTATTTTTTTTAGACTGACTAGACTGACGGTGATATGCTAAGAATTATTCGGTTCACGTCTGGGACCAGTTTGGTTCTGAATTCCTCAAGATATTTGGTACCATTATTTGTTAAAATTTTTCATTGGAATTGATAGCTACATATTATTAAAGCAAAGCCTTGGAAACAATCCTCTAGTTTATAGCAAACATATTATCAGTAAAATTTAATTTTACAAATTCAGCAGTTGTAGAACATAAATATAGAATGTAATAATTATTCATATATTATTGATTTAATTATGTTTGCTCAGATACCTCCGGATTACGATGACAAAGCCATTATTAATGTGGTTGTTAAACGTTTGGAAGATGAGCTGATTGACATCTCTGAACAAACTTCTACACTTAAAGAGGAGAGTTGTGGTCAGGTATGACTAACAGATATGTATAGTTTTTAGATTTTATAAATCCTTCCACTCCTTCAACTCATTGAGTTAAATGATAATAAAAATCACAAATAATTACTTTAGTTGAAGTTCCCTTTCAACCTTGGTTTTATTCTGAGATTCACTAAGAATCTCTGAATTATGATGTTCATAAAAGTAGAATATAAATATAAAATGTGATTGCTATCCATTACACAACCTATACCTTACACAAATTCCTCAGTAAGTTGTTTTGTAAAGATTTTTTTCAGTGACCACTTTTGTAAAGCTCCGTATCAAGCTTTAATTAACTTTTCCAGTGGCCTATTTTCCTATCTTACAAACTTCATGTTTCTAATATACATTAGAATTTCGGTTATCCGAGCCCCGATCAGTAGAGCCTCTGGGTTAACCCGTTCACTGTGTCACAAGATCCCAGGGTCTCGTAGGCTTAAATTCACACGGTGATGAAATTTGCATTTTTTATTCCTTTTATGCGTTTGTGATATTTTTCGTTGTAATTAACGCATTGTTGCAGGAGTTGAACTCTATGGAAGCATATTTCTTTGTGAATTTGCTAGTAACCTAAATCTTACATGAGATCTATAGCTTACGTGTGCCGCACCAGAGTAATGACGGTATTAGTCATATTTGGTACAAGCTCTTTAGACCTCGTCGATCATATGGCAGACTAAACGTCAATATTAGCAAACAGATTTTTAGCTGTTGTTTGAAAAGGCTGGAGAGTTGTCACACGCGGTTGCTGAGTTGTCTGTTTATTAACAACATAACCTTAATTTCTCAGCTTTATTTCAAATTCAAATTCAAATTCCATTTATTGTCATAAAACTACATAGCATTGACAACGTCACAATACAAGCACATAAATGCCAAGTCAAAGATTCTTAACACTACACAAGTAAATCTAATAAAATATAGCAGTGAGGATTACAATGTACTAACTTAAAATGAATTAAAAGTCAAAAATATTTGTACTAAAAAATTCGTCAAGTGAATAAAAAGGGTGCTTTAGGAGCCAGTTAAATAATTTATTACAGAAAGTTTTTTTGGGATACATATTGAATAAATGGATTAATTTGTTATAGACTCTGATTGAAATTATATTGTGGCTGTTCAATGTTTTACTCAATCTAAAAAAATTAATTTTAGCTTGATCTTTGGTCCTAGTGCTATATTGATGTGAACTTTGTTTAATAATATCAGGAGTTCTTAACACATACAAAAACAAATCGAAGATGTAAATATTAATAACAGTGAGGATATTTAATTTCAAAAATAAGGGTTTGCAGTGCTCTACAGGTCCTGCATTTGAAATAGCTCTAATAGCTTTTTTTTGCAAAAGTAAAATTTCATCTATCCTACTGCAGTTCCCATAAAAAATTAATCCATATCTAAATATAGACTGGAAATATGCAAAATAAGCTGATCTGATATAATTTTGGTGTACAGAATGAGACAATCGTTTTAATAAATAAATTACCCTAGATAATTTAATACTAATATAATCAATGTGTGATCCCCAGGAAAGTGTTTTATCTACAAACATTCCTAAAAATTTTACATGGTCATCAGGATTATTTTTCAAGAAGCGTTCATCAACAGGTCTTAGAGAAAAAGTAACTTTTTTAGTTTTTTTCTTCATTTAAGAGAAATCCATTTGATTTAAACCAGTCAGATGCATTTTTAAGAGTATTTTCACAGAGAGATTTTAGTTGTTCAAGATTAGAATTAGAATTAAAAAATGTTGAATCATCCGCATAAAGAAAAGTTTTAGTCCTCACAAAGCTTGGGAGGTCATTAATACTAATTACAAATAATAGTGGTCCCAGGACCGATCCCTGGGGGACACCTTAAGTGACTTGTATTTCCTGGGACCACTCACCGTCCACAAAAACTTTTTGCTTACGATTACAAAAATAGGAACTAAAAAATTTAAGTTGCCTGCCTGAGATACCGTAATGGTTTAATTTCATTAATAATTCAGAATGATTTACACAATCAAACGCTTTGCTCAGGTCACAGAATGTGGCCTGAGCAAATGTTTTATTTTCGAAAGCTGATAACACTTCACGAACCAGCATATCTACAGCGTCAGTTGTAGATTTCCCCTTCCTAAATCCAAATTGTGAGTTACTTAAACATTGATTTTTTTCTAAATAGGCACTTAATTTTTCATTGATTATAATTTCAAATAATTTTTATTAAGTTGGATGATTAGTTATTGGGCGATAGCTCTGCGGCTTGTCTTTTGGGCCTTTTTTAAGAATTGGGCATATTCGTGATATTTTCAACTCATCAGGAAAAACTCCCTCCATGAGACAGAGATTAAAGCAGTAGGATAGAGGAATGGCAATATGTGCTATAATTTTTTTTAACAAGTTATTGGACATTAGATAAACGTCACAACTGTCGGAATTTTTGAGTCTACCTGTAGTAGTTACTATATCCTCCGGACTTACTAGTCTCCATGCAAAAGTTTGAGAATTGACTGCAGAAAATTGAATTAGCTCCTCTGAACTATATTTAGGACTACTTACTTTAGTTTTAATGTCATTAACAGATTCAATAAAAAAATTATTAAACATATCGGGTGAGATTTCAGGGTTTGATTTATTTAATGAATTTTGTTTACTTGCATCCTTTATCACTTTCCAAGCGGCTTTACATTTATTACTACTGCTCTCTATTAAATTGGTATTATATAGTATTTTTGCATCTTTAATTGCTTTTCTGTATTGTTTTTTCAGGTCTAAAAATTTTTGCTTAGTTTCTAATGAGTCTTTACCATTTCTTTTAATAATAGTATCTAAAAATAGTAATTTTTTTTTCATATTGGCCAGATCATTGGAGTACCAATCATGTTTTAATTTAGGGCAGTTGTATTTTTTGACTCTTAAGTTTTGAATAGAAATTTATATTGTCTACCAATTTTTGAAAGAAAATTTGAAAAATATTAGTGGCAGTGTAATTTTTTAGATTTAATAGGTTATCCCATTGATAACATCTAAGTTTTTCTGTCAAGCAAATTACTGAGGATTTTGGTAGGATCATCCTGAAGTAACTGCTTGAGTCAAGATTGTATGGACTATTGTTTTCAGTTTGTGTTTTTTTCAGATGACATTTGATGAATGGAGCATTTATAATTAGACCATTGTGGTCAGAGAATGAAAAATTGAAAATGTCACACTCAATTGCAACATTTCTTTGGGAATTGACTAAAACATTATCTAGACAGTTAGCACCTCTAGTTGGTTTACTATTTAAATAATAAAAATTATACTGTCGCAAGATATTGATAAATTGTTTTGATAAATTATTTTGTTTTGTCACATCAAAGTTCAAGTTGAAATCACCTCCTATAACAGAGGTGTACTTTGGCCAACTAGACAAGTACAATAACTATTTATCAAATGCGTCTAAAAAATATGCGGATCACCAGATGGTGAATGGTAAATTGAAACAATTATTATTTTTAGCCTATCAAATAAAAACTGCAGTAGCTTCGAAATTCATTTCCGAGCAAAGGTGCTTAATATTGCATTCTCTGGTTTTTATGTCATTACGGGTAAAAGTTAAAGAACCACCCCGAATGTGATTAGCTCGACAGAAAGCACTGGCAAAGGAGTATCCATCAGGTGCTGCTAAGTTAGTTTCATCTTCTTTAAGCCAATGTTCTGTCAAACATATTGCAAAAACATTTTTGTTAATTAAGAAACTTTCTAGAACAGAAACTTTTTTATCCAAGCCCTGAATATTAAGGAATAACATCCTGGAATCTAACCCATTATTGTGGCAAACATTTTTAACATCGCTAAACATGTGGTTTAACAGAATCTGGACAAGCTGAAGATAGATTTAGATTGTCTAAAACAAGAGAACTCAAACATGGATTTTGAGACACCTGATCACACTGGTTGACACTGGTCACATGAGGTTGAGAAGCCATTTCCTGGAGCTGATTTGAGTTGTAAGATATTTCAGGTTGAGATATGCCAGGTTGAGGTAGAGGTGGAGACACGTCTTTCATTGAAGTGTGCTGACTATCAACTTGATTAGATTTGTTGGGATGAATATTGTTAGTTTGCACTGTGGTAGAGTTGAAGCACTGACGCAGACGGTTTACAAAGTCATGATGAGAAGATCCACCTTGTAGAACTCTGGTAGTGTGTTCTTTATATGAAATAATCTGGATTTTGGCCTGTGTTCTCTGCTGGAAGTGGATTAAATTCGTAGCAAAATGTTTAAGAGGAATATTGTCCCTCACACATCCCAATGGAGAGCAAATCAGGAAATTCAGACCTCTGTGTTGGAAATCCTTTGTTAGATTTTCAAATGCCAAATCGTAGTCCTCAAGAGTAGGTTTTGAATTGAATTTTGATTTTGTCACCAACCCATATACTGATAACTGATTGAATTGTTGATGTGTTAAGTGACTGTCAATAAAATTTGTTGCTGAAGGACTGCCAAAATGCTTTTTGAATACTCTTGCCACACCTGCACTCATATGCCTGTCACTGTCAATATCTGCTGAGATACAGTGGGCTAATGCAGTGTTTCCTTCATATGTAAGGTTGTCTATAACTGTATCCATGTTGGCCTCGATGACACTGATAGGTCCTACTTCACTTTGAGGTTGCCTAGCTTTATGATCTTTGGCAGTAATAAGGTCAGAGTGAAAATATTTCAGTATTTTTAAGATTTCTTCGGCAATTTTCCTTTTTCCTTTTTTATTAAAGTGCATGCCATGGTTTGTGTAAAGATGGCGAGGCAAGAGATGGAGTTCTAGTAACCTGGTGTTTGTGCCTATGCTTGCGGTTTTCCTTATTAGTTTATCATTAAAGGCATTTATTTTATCATCTAGTTCAGGTTTGTCATGCCGCATTGGTAGTGTAGCAACTATTAGATTAGTGTTTTTTGTAGAATTGAACAGAGTATCAAAGTCATTTAACATACCGCTTATTCCAGAGCACTCAATATTATTGGTCCCTCCCAGAGCAAGGACAAAATCATTTTTGGTGAGTCCGGCTGCAAGGTTCTCTACTTCCTGCAAAACGCCACTAATTTTCGCCCCCGATCTCACAACTGCTGCCACATTTATATTGGTCTTTTGCTGTACCATATTACTTAGGTCTCGCCCATGACTATCAGCTAATATTAGCAGCTTGGGTTGAGTAGCAGTATAGTTTGGAGCATCTGTAGCAGTTTTCTTTAGTCTGGTTTGCTGTGACTTCTTTTTTAATTTTGTTGGCTTTACACTAGGCAAGGAAACAACTGTGGAAGTGTCCCCGTCCTCATTTTCCTCTTCGCTAACTTCTGAGAGAACTTCAAAACTATTTTCACAGTGCATTTTAGATTCTTTATTATGTATCAGAGCCTTAAAAAAATGATTAGGTTTCTGCCAGAACTGTGGACTATTTGATCTAGGACTGATCTGATTTAATGCCGGGTAACAATTGCAACATTTTAGTTGATTTTCTTTAGCTTCTTTTAATTGATTTTCTATGTCGCTGTAATCCTTTTGTAGCATTGTTATTACAGTTTTAAGGTTTTCATTTTCAAGTTTTGCTTGCTTCAGTTCTTGTATTAAGATTTGAGTTTGAAAATCATTTGTTGTTTGTGGTTTGTGCGACAACGGTGCTGTTTCACAAGACAAAGTACTTATTTTTTCATCTTTGTCAAGAATACTCTTTTCTAAGCTGATACATTTCTCTGTTAAGGCTTCAACTTGAAAGTTCAAATCTAAGTATGCAGGGGTGTTAACAGCTATATCTTTGTATACTGTATCGTTATTTTCATTATTTCGGATGTTTAATTCTGATTTCGAATTTTTGTCAACGGGAGTTGAGCACAGCAAAGATTTATCATTTACACTTTCATTACCTAAGAACAAGCTAGAGTGATTTCTCTGTTTTTTATTAATGTCCTCTTCAATTTCTTTTATTGCTAGAGAAAATTTTTTATTATTTACTACTTTTCCCTTCATTAGCTTTTGTTTATTTTCCATCTAATGTGATAGTTCACTAAGTCGACATTTACCAGTTTCTTTTGTAACATAGAAAAAAACATGAAATATTAAAGTTTTTTCCCTTTTTTCAACATCATTTATAACTGCAGGCCAGGCTGAATGCCCTCTTACTTTGGCAAAAACAAAATCTCCTTTTTTGAATTTGTTTGAATCCATATTATATTGGATAGTAATTGGGTATATAATTATTGGATATATAATTGGAATATAATAATAATAAAATATAATAACAATATTAAATAGGAATTGTCAGCAATAGTATAATTTATTAATAGTAAAGAAAGTATTGTTGATCTTCTTGTTTGAAATTAACTTTCTGTTAAGTTGTAGAGTAAATAAAAGGAAAATAAATAATTAATAAGGAAATAAACAATTAATAAATAATCTGTTTCAGTCAGCTGTTTGTCAGCTGATAAATTAATTATTTGTTGAGAAGTCTAGAATAACTGTGTGCACAGGTGACCAAAGTTCAACTCAAAGAGCAGCTGTTGAAAACAATCAGTAATTATTATTGAAGGAACCTGTATTCGCTTCAACCTGTATTTCAATACAATCTTGATATAACCTGTATTTTGCATTAAACAGTCAAATAGGCTCACTTCCTGTTATTGTCAATATAGAGATTGTATTAACACTTTAAACATTTTAAACACTCATCAGCCTGTTAATCATTGCTTTAATAATTACAAAACAGTGAAATACACTTTAAAAGTCACCTGTCTGACAAACTGTGCAAAATTGTTGTCCATCAAACAGACCAAAACAATGTGCTTTATTCCAAATGATGTAAGTAGATCTTCTTAAAATTAAAAATATTAGATTAAATAAGTATGGAAATGTTTTGTCTATTGTTTCATATTGGAATTTATACTTATCTTTACTTCATAACAAATCAACACATATAAAACAAACTTGGAATCATGTAAACTTTGAAATTAAAATAGGACAAACAAACCACTGCAGTGTATTAGTGACTTGAAGTAGATTGATAGCAATTATTTTCCACTGTGTATATATTAGTATGTAACAGTTGAATATATAATATTATTTAGTAATTTGTATAATACGTAGTTTTGTTTATGAGTGTTTGTAATATTTAGTTTCTTTGTCTAGAGTATAATTAATTACAGTAGTAGTTATATGCGTAACGAGATCCTGAGGTCTCGTGCTTATTTGCTATATCCACACCCTGCATAGCACTTATGATGTCAGAAACTTGATAGTTCTAAAACAATAACTAGAGTGCTCTAATTTCAATTGATGGCGTGATATTGTGATAACTTCTGTTGTGCAACGAAATCTCAGGATGTCGTCCTGCACTGAATTGATGGTATGCAATGAGATCGCGTGACGCATAGGATTAATGGCCGAGAAATTGTAACAACGCATTGAACGTGTTAATTGAATGGTCATCAAAAGTTGAAAAATAAACTTAAATCTGTTAATGAAAGGACAACTACAGCACGTCACATCATATAATCGTTTGACAAGGAATCAGTCTCTATTGGCTGTTGGTGCTATGTTAGGGCGATGCAGAGCCGTCACGTGACGTATAAATTATACTGTACCCTGCTACAAATTCTAGGTATATTTGTCCCACCCAAATGCATTCATTCATGACAAATCATCACCAGGCACCATCGGCTTAGTTGACTCTGATCTAGCACTAATAACGTGGTTGTTTAAGTATGACTTTCGTGATTTTACAATACAGTATTAGATATATTTCCTTAATTATTGTTGTTACTGTTTTTGGTCAATACTTTATTCCAGTGTTTTGAAATAAGTGGTATATATTGACAGTTGCTTATCTTGTAACGAAATTGAAATGATGAATCAATCAGTGTTTTTATCATCAATGTGTATAACAAATGTGGTATTGATATGATAGTTTTGTTCCGTTAAAATGTTGAATGGTTCCCTGCACTATTAAGAGGGTAATGCAAATTGCCTTACACAATGGGATAAATATGATAATTTTGTTTGGTAAACGGACTGAGCGGTACCCTGCACTTAAAACCAAGTGGTGAATACTACCGTGGACCGTAGATGGACGAAATATGAAAGGTAGGATGAAACAATTATACTGGGAATCAATTAACATGAAGCAAGTGATGCTCTGCTTTTTTGTCAACAAATATAACGTTAGAAGAAATTTCCCATCCATAATGTTGACTTTGGACATTACATTAGATCTTTACTATTAAATTCTATTATTGCAGTTACCGACTGTTGTAGAGTTTTAGAATGGAATATTTATTCCCAGCTTCCTGTCATCCTGTGGTAATACAGCTTTTAAAAGACATAACCTGTTATTGCTTACTTTCTTACAGGATTGTAACTAAATTTACAGTATTTTGTGTTTTTTCTTAGAATAAACTAGTTTTGTTCTTTTCATGGCTTTTATTATTTTTACCATAACCTCCGTATAATCCGAGTTTTTACGTATCCGAGGTGGTTTCAGTCGCATTTACCTCAAATAAGTAAGGTCTACCGTACTAAAATTTGATAGTCATATCAGTTTTAAGACAATATTTGAGGTTATGAGGAGGTGTCGTAGCTGACTGATATAGATTAACACTGCAACCCACCCTCGTAAACTCATTATTGGGCCCATCGAAGGTGGGTGCGAAGGCATCAGACTCAGGAGGACACAGATTAAACAACACAAGTTACGGTCAAAATTTAGTTTTAATTAAAAAGAAAAATTTTTAAATTTGAATGATTAAAAACATTGGAAATAGAAAATTGGGCTGTTGCCAGTTTCAGGGCTAATATACTGTTGTATTAAGCCTAACCAAACTCTAAATAAAATTTGTCAAGGAAAATATGAATAAACTGTGAAAATAAATAACAACAATAAAATGCATAACAAATAACAACATACAAATACATGAATAAATAATAACAGAAGAACATGCAACAAATAACTAAAAGATAACAAATTAACTAACAACTAAATAACAATGAGGGGCAGCATAAATTTCGTAACGAATTTAGTATAAATACTGTGCAATTCATTTTTGTACTAAAATTTAGCAAAAAACATGCTCTATCAAATAAATAAATAAATACTAGGTTTATTGAAATATGTATAGCCATATAAATTGTTATATTCAAAATAGTATATTGGAGAGATAGGACATCAGCAAACTTACGTTAGAAGACAAGTTCACTAACACCAGATTAGTAGTAAACACAACATAAACACAAAATAAACACTCTGGCATTGAAAATTTGTGAGATTATGTTTATTTTGTGTTTGTTACTACTACTCTGGTTTTAGTGAACTTGTTTTCTAAGGTAAGTTTGCTGATGTCCTATCTCTCCAAAATACTAATTCCTGGCCTAGTGCCCTTTAACCTAACCTTATATTCAAAATAATAACCTGTCAGGTTATAACATATTTAAATATTTTATGATCTATTTTGACCTAATGTGTATTAGAAAGAGGAATTAGCAATATTATTATAATATCGCTAATTACTCATTTTAATACACATTGATCAATATATAAACAGTCTAAAACACATAATAACATAATAAATAAATTTCTATGGTTGTATATTTACAAACCATTAGCAATCTGAAAACGGCAAACTTCTATTCAAAATCATCAGGTTCATGTAAAGTAATCGATGACCTGTGCATATATCACTGTAATCAGCAACTACAGTAGTCTCTCTTTGTAACGATTTCCTATATAATGTTAATTCCCCTATAACGATGAAAATAGTAAACGTTGTTTGGTTTGTCATTAGGATAATTTATTTATTCTTTCTCTACACCGATATCATTCTCTCTTTATAATGAATACATTTCAGCTATGAAACGCCACCATTTTGTAACGAATAAAGCTTTCAAAGTTTGGTTTGCGGCATTCTTCTTTTCTTGACCAATCCTTCAAAATAAAGTGCATATCAAGCTATGCTTACATTAAAAATGTTGTACTGATTCCTCGTGGACTGTTCCTATAGAAGAATAGTAGGACACTGAATACATCTAAAAGTAGGTGTTTCTGTAGTTATCATGGAACAAGTTTTGTTGCTTCTTCTGATATGTTTACAATAAAATTAAACCATTCTTGAACTTGCACATAAGATGAGTATTGAATCTTACGAGCCACCATTTTGTATAGGATTAATCTTTTGAGGTCTAAATTTTGTGGCGTGATGTTCTACCAATAAAAACCTTTAAAATGTTATGCATATTGACCTTGGCTTACATTTAAGATTTACCTCCGACTCCTAGTGGGCTGTACCTCTAAGGAGGTAGCGGGTCACTGAATAATAAGTTAAAATAGGTTTTTATGTCCAGTGACATGACTTTACTTAGTTTAGCTCTAACTTAAAAGTTTTTAAAAATATTTAACTGGTCTGGGACTTTTTGGACACCCTGTATACAGACTTAAATCATTAATAACCGTTTTGATCAAATTTTTAAATTACAATAGGTTATTTAGTGCAGCATAATTATTACAGTAAGCATTTTTGTCTCTCTCTGTTTAACGATCTTGAACTTGATAAGAAATACTAATACATAAAAGCCAATAAACTTGATTTGATTTGATCAAAACCAAGATAATTTTGTAGGATATCATTTTATCCTCCAAACTACTGTAATAATAGTGCCTGTCCTACATTTTTGTGCTGAGTTTTTTAAACTATACTATTTTTTTTTTTTTTTACAAAACTATCGTTAAAATCTGTTGCAATCCACTATTTGATGAGTTAAAATTATAACAACTGGATGAAAGGTGTCTTTAAATTTCCCTATCAGCCTTTTACGTTTTTAACTACTGTTTGGCGTACTGTTGCTTGTTTAAATCTTCGTTTAGCCTTAGGTTGTAGATAACTACTCTCATGGTTACTTTGTTCATTTTTATTATACATAGGATCATTATATACACTATTATCAGAAAAAATCACTCAAATAATAGTTTTCACCTAATAAGCCGTCCTTTTCCAAGTTCCCGAAATCCACTAACAGACCGTATTTTCTAGACGCTACTACCAAAAATAAACAACAAACAGACAACAGCTGTAAAATGAAATCGAAATCATTCTGTTGATACAAAAGTCTACTCAATTGTGCGTAGCAGTGTACACATGCCAACCGAAAACAACTACAGTCATTTACAGCAGTCGAGAGGTTAAACACAGATACAACACTTTACTTTTCCACTGAAAAGTATACATTACTGCTTGAAAAACCCCTCTTTATGGAACCTAGGTTGTAAAACCACCTATCTGTCATATGCAGGTGTCTTGCAAACAACTTTAAAATTAAACAACCCCTCCTATTGCAACCTTAATATGTTATTGGAGAGTTTTTGGATGGTGCAGAATTTTGGTCAATTTGCTAAAATTATATTATTTATTAAAAATTAAGTTACTGTTTTTTCAAAAATTATACTTTAATATATTATAGTGTATATATACATATCTATATATTATTAATAATGTTGTTATGTATAACATTGTCAAATTTATTATATTTAACTAATTCATTTGCCTTTTGGTGCACAAAGAGTAAAAATGATTTGAATGGCTACAATTTACACACAGAAAACTTGGAGGAGTTTCATAAATGATGTTATTTCACTGATTTAAGTTATATAATTGCAAGTGGAATTATAAGCTTGAAGTTGAAGCTAAGTAGACTGGATTTAATTGCTGACAGTTCAGTTAGTACAATATTAATAGAAATCATGCAGGGTCTTCTCGTGTAAAGCAATTAATTAACACTCTTATATATTGTAATAAATAAATAATAAAACTTTGATGGCAATTAATCTGGTTTGGAATAATTTAATTTGTGTTCTAAGGTATCTCATAATGATGAAGAAAAGAAATGCATAGTGAAGATGGAAACTAAGTATTTGGAGGAAGACTTGTTTGATTGTTCTGAAGAAACTGAAGAAAACGGTACATTTAATGAGGTTAGTGATACTAGTCTGTATGTAAACAGTACATACAACAAAGTGCCAGTACAGCATTCCAACTGGTTATACATTTGTTGTATATTTATAGACTAGTCATAGACAGGTTAGCCACAAGTTTAAATAGTTTCATATACAAATATGTTGAACAGGTTAAGTGTATGAATAGGATACAATGGTTCCTTGTTATCAGGTTGTTAAAATCCATGTTAAAGTAGTGAATTTCTCAAGGCTTGAAATTGCTAATGTGATCAGAGTAGACCAGAAAGGATTATCCACCAAATACCAGACTATCAAGTGGGGGTGTGCGAGTAGTGATTTATAAGTTCGAGTCGAGTAGTTGGCATTTTTTTCGAGTATCGAGTATTTTCGAGGATGTATATATTTACAGAAGGATTTCCTGTTCACCCAAGACAACTGTAAAAGGCAGACACCATCCTAAGCCTATGTTAAGATTCGTAAATATATACATCTAAACTGAACACAATAATTTTGATTTGTTGTTTGAAACTGTAACATTTGATAAATAAAACTTTTTACTTCCTGCCTTCCAATATATTTATGTGGTATTGTTTTGTTTAACCTTTTTTCATAGCTAATATGATTTAAGAAACTAAGAAAGTATATTATTAATTGAAACAATGTGGATTATAAAGATTTAATCTGTTCAGTCATATCACAGATCAGATTTTCTACGCAAGCCAATTATACTGTTTCACAGCCGGCCGATATGTTTTATCTGGCGGTTCAGTTCAAAGTGTACCGTGAAAACGTAACGAAGCTTGATGGCAAAAGCTGCATTCTACAACTAACCGGAAATAAGCTGTGAATTATATAATCAAATTTGAAAATCTCGATGACAAAAACTGTAGTTCAATTGATTGAAAATAATAACTAAGCAGGTTTACTAAAAATAAATTTTAAAGTCGCTTAGGATGAATTAGTTTTTAAATTATGATCGGTAATGAAATGTGTGAAACTAGAAACTACTTCGATACATGAGGATACACTGAACAACAGATAAATAATTATTTCATAATGAGAAATTCATGAAAACCTGACGTTATCGAATGAAAACCATAGACGTAATTGGCTAATATGATGGTCTAGCTGATATTGGCGACGAGATGCAGTCTGAAATATCAGCTAAGTGCTAACTAGTAACACAGTGTAGATTGTGGGCAGCTAAATTATAAATTTATTACTAAAAAACGAGACGTGTGATATGGCTTCGGTTCAATAAAACTTATTTTGCGAGTCTCTAAATTCGTCATATTTTGTTTAGAAAAGGTCTTCCGACATGTTTCTCACTTGGGTTGATTATTTTACAACAGTTAACTCGACGTCAATGTGAACAGGTTCAGTGAGTTTACGAATCATAATTATCGTACTTTACCACCTTTTACACTCCAACTGTGTTATTGTCTAACCTAGGCAGAAAACCGTTCAACAATTTTAAAGGAAAAATATTGTATGCGCAAATGTTACACACAGTTTTGGCGATCTAAGGTACGGAATAATAATTAATAGACGTTCGCCACAGATATATATATATATCTATTTTTTATTTGACAGAAAATAAATCAATAATGTTGTCACACGCTGCCAGAATGTCATTACCATATTTTATATGATACGATACTGTATTTTCTTACGTCAACCATTGGACGATTCCCTACTCAGATTAAAAAACAAAATAGACCTCAATCGACTCGCAAGAAATATACAATAATTTCAGTTCCGAAAAGGAGCAGAATGGTTCCTTGCAAGTACGTATACCAAAAGCGAGATGGATTTTCGCCTAGAGAAAGTTTGATTCTTGGGATGTAAAGTGATCTGTTCTCGGGACCCTTTTGATTGAGCGATATTATTGATATGAACGAAAATATGCATAATTTCCACGGTGTACAGACCATTAGATTTTTATCGGTAACAGGTCTTTTTAAGTATCTTGAATTGGATCTCTCGTCCCCTTTCTTGGGTCATAAGGACACTAACTAGCACTTCTGTTTTATTCACGCTATTTTAGGTTAGTGACTAGTAGACTCTGACAACCAACATGTGTGATCGCTACTACGGTAACTATTTGCCGTGATTGCTACCTTCGTAGCTATGTTGATCACTTTGAATTGAACTAGTTCAAATCATAATGAACGAACTCGTTCACTACGTTGACTAGTTCATTTGACTGTCGTCGTGTACTACCTATTCTTAGGCGTATTGTTTAGTTCATAATTACACGTACCAAACTGATAATGTATGATTAAGGATAAAATAAAACACAAGAAAGCGCACTTTTTTATTCATAACTTATAAAACTGTTTAATCTTAAAACTAAATTAAGATGTAAATCTGATATTTCGTGAAATACTCGATAGAACTTTGAGTAGTTTCAGAAGCTTCGAGCCGAGTTCGAGTAATAAAATACTCGGATCAAATACTCAAAGTTTAGAGTACTCGCACACCCCTACTATCAAGATGCACACATTGTCAGGGGAATGGCCAATCACTCATGGCGTAAAATTGTAAATGTACCTAGATTAGACCAGAAATTATTATCCACTAAAGTTCATTAGAACTGTGCTACTCTGGTCTCTGTAATTCAACTTTGTACATGTAGCTCGTAACGTGGCATCTGGAGAAATCTGTGAGTCCAAATTTACAAGCCTAGAATAAATAATTAGTATGCAGAGAGCCATGAGTACAAGGACATATCTATTTACCGGTTATTATTCAGCTGAGGAGGAGAGGAGCTGGTTATCACTAAGCAATGATCATAACTTGTGATGTTTGTATTCATCTCATAAGTTTTTGGGGTTATCTCTACCGCTCGGTGTGACCATATCCGGAATTCGACCATAGCTCACATAATTGCCTACTGCTGGTCCGTAGTTGTTTATTGTTATGCTGTTACATTTACCAATCTCATTTGAATGTGTTTTTCATTTCATCATTTCATTGTATTTTAATCAGTTTTATTTATTTACGTTTTGTCAATAGTTCATATCGTTAGATTGTTTCATCTCATTGTTATATTATTGTTTGTAAATATCTTTTACTATGGCTAAATTCATGTCGTTTCTAAACAACTATAGAAATAACATTTCATTTTGAAAACTTATTTTAACAAATTTGTGTTGTGTTGTAAACAGCACTTTTTTCATTGCCATTCTAAACAATGAATTTAGTGATAGTGAATATAGTAATTTACACCGGATTAGTGCATATATGGCAGTGATGACATTTTGGACTTGGGACCATAACGTAATCAAGAAAATCAACCAATCCCGACAGTGACGCTTTGGACTGAAGTAAGAAAAATGATCCAGAACCAAGTAAAACAATTCCTATCCAAAACATCAATGGAGGACCTAATTTATTTTCATATTTTGATGAACGTACTATGCCTAAATAGAGTATTTCAATTAAGTGATGACTCACTGAAATATATTTGTAACTTATTTACAAATAGAAAAACAAAATCGCTCTACAATTTAAATAACAGATCTTGAAATATCTTCCTTTGTATCACTTGACATGGCAAAGCAATTCTGTCACGAAAACAGTCTTATTTTAAATAACCAAAAGACCCAACAGCTGAATTTGGGAAGAAACAACAATGAAGTACAAGGCCTGCCTGACCTAGAGCTGAAAAAAGAAGCTAAATACCTAGGAATGATCATTGACAACAAACTAACTTGGACACCACATGTTGACCAACTGTGTAAAAAACTCAGCAGCAGTCTGTACGGTCTAAAAAGAATTAAAAATATTGGTAGCCTGGACGCAGCAAAAGCAGCTTATTTTTCACTTTTTGACTCGCACTTCAGGTATGGACTAGTGATCTGGGGTAACTCCTCCATTGGAAATCTTAAACATGTGCTAACACTCCAAAAAAAAAGCAGTGAGAACTCTAGCTGGTCTGGACCCAATGGCTACATGCCGCCAAGCCTTTCAAGAGCTTAAAATATTGACTGTAGTACCTCTGTATGTGTCTGAGGTGATCTGCTACACTGTCTCACAAAACATTACAAAACTTGGACAGATACACTCATACAACACACGCAACGCCACTAACTGTGCCATACCACCCCATCACCTCTCTCTGACCAAGAAGAAGCCAAGCTATGCAGGATCAAAACTCTTCAACATCCTTCCTGACACCTTGAAGAGAACAAGTGGACAAAAGTGCTTCAAAATGAGAATAAAAAACGGCTCCTACAACGAACGTTCTACTCCCTTTAAGAGTTTACTAACTGGAGGAATAACTGACTCATATAACATTGATATCTCTATGAGAAATATTGTAAAGTAAATGATATTCTTATATTATTTTTTTAATCTTGACGCCAACTCTGTTACTCTATGTTCATGAATAAAGAACTTGTCTATTGTCTAATTTTGAATTAATACATAATGGCAAACTGATAGATAATCCTGAAAATGTAGCTTCAACTTTTAATGACTACTATAAATGCATGGTTGACACTTATAATTCCTCATTTGGATTCATTATGCTCTTCAATACCTTAGATAAATCTATGCTTATGTGAGACAAGACCTACAGATAAAATTTTTACCCCTTATATAATATGTAGTGTATTTATAGTTAAAATTTTTGGTCAATTAAAGGCATTCATCACATACAACCTTATCGTTAAGTTTTCTTTATTTAATCAACATTGATGGTGTAAATGTTAGAGTATACGAAATATATTTGTATAACTGCTTAGAAATGACAGCGTTCTGATATGTGTTCTAGATATCCTCTGATGATATAAACGAAAACAGATATATTGTGAAGAAGATTGAAGAACATTTGGAAGAAAATTCTGTTGATTCCTGTGAACTAAAACTTAAATTGGAAGAGGTAAGTGACTATCATACAAGTGCTTTTCAGGGCAAATAATATTAATTTAATTTTGAAAACTGACTTAAAGTTATTACAACCAATTAATTGTAATTACATCATTATTTTGATCATTTAAAGTAGTACCAAGTTGGATCAAAAAGTGTTAGCAAATGTTTGAAGATTATATGCACAGAACCGATTAACAAATAAGTGATCTAAAATAATTTTACCAGGAGCGAATTATAGCATAAATATGCATTACAAAGTCTCCTGTATACTTATTAGTTTCATTAGAGATATGTGACTTGGTCACAATCAAGCAAGTGATGTGAATTATCTGTTTCCTATAAAAATACTGTTTAGGTTTGAATTGTATGATTAAAACTGCAGTCTTTTATTGTTAAAGTTCCATAAAATAGGACTTATTTGTGAATTGTTCTTCTTGTAGATGTGGTGCTGGGAAGGAATCTGCAGGAAATAAATTTTATCATTGCCAAGTCATTTATTATTCTTACTGTCTGTCCATGAAATCTTGATCTAAAATAGATAAAAATTATTTTTGGGGCAATTAAGCTTTGGGATGAGTAATTATGAATTTAAAATATATTCAGGTTGAATAATGAATACAATAGATTAATTCACTTATACAATAGTAGGGGGAGAGATATTAGTAATATTAAAAACAAAAGATATAAAAAATCATACGAGGTCTGTCCAAAAAGTATCCAACCTCCAATCACTAGTTGTCCGTGGCGTGACCATCCGGCTGAAACCAGTTAATGGAGGGGAGGCAGGACCCTACTCCTTCATTGAATCCGCTCCTGTCACTCAGTAAGTCACAGCCCTCTGTTCCGTACGGTACTGCCGTGTGTGCGTGTCACATTTCACTTTGACTGAACTTGTTGAGCAACGCATCTGCATTAAAACTTGGCCATTCAGCATCATAGACGATTGCCATGATACGAAAAGTTTATGGTGAAGAATCTATGGGCGATACACAAATTAAAGAGTGATTTTGGCGGTTTAAAAAAGTTGCCTAGTAGTGGAGAGTGATGAGCGATCTTGCAGACGCTAAGATTGCTGGAAATTTTGAACGTGTTCGTGCAGCAATTAATGAAAACTGTAAATTGACTGTCCTAGAGCTGGAAGAAGATTTAGGAATACCAAATGGTCAGTTTGTAACATTATACACGAAGATTTGAAAATGAACCGTGTTTTGGTTTATGTTCGGTTCAGGCGCCAGCTCATTCCTCGAATCTTAATTCAGCATTTTTTGGTCAAACATGACATCCTCCTCCCTACAGTCCTGACATAGCTTCTTGTGACTTCTGCCTATTTCCTAAGTTAAATATTCCTTTGAAAGGAAAAAGGTTTGACAATGTTAAAGAAATAAAACAATATGCAACAAAGGACCTGTTAGCCATTCCAAAAAATGAATTTAAGGAGTGTTTCTGGAAGTGAAAGGAGCATTGGCATAAGATAGTAGCTTGTGGAGGGGAGTACTTTGAAGGGGACCAGATCGCCGTTGCCGCCGAGTAGCTCATTTTCATGCCAGACGTCAAGGTCGGATACTTGAAATAATGAAATAATGATTTATTTTCCCAACAAAAATTACAATTATACATTTTCTTAAAATTTACGGGAAATGTCACTGACCACGTATCCAGTAGTGTGGCCAGCGTTACAAAAAGGAAAACTAACTAAATAATACATTACACAAACTTTTGAGTCTAGTCCTTACCATACATTTAACTGCCATCCTCCGTAGCGTCTGTCATGAAAAAAATTCGAAAATGTAAAAAAAAAATTACATCCATTTTAATTAGCAATGACTTAAGTTCTACGAATTATAATAATACAGAATGACATGTAATCAAACTCAAATCTCCATACAAATCAAATCAATACATCAAATCTCCAAAATTCCTTTTAACTATAATGAACAGTTACATAAACAAACAAACAACAACAAAATCAAACCAAAACATCCAATAAAAAATATATTTCTGGAAATGATAATAGCCATGGTTTTAGATGCTTGCAGAAAGAGGTAAATTTATTACATTGTTTTATGTTGTGTGGAAGTCTGTTAAAAAGTTTAGGGCCTGCATATTCAAATGTATGTCTAAAAATTTCTTTATTAACTTTTGGTGTCTGGAAAACTCTCTGATTATTACTTCTCATATAATGTGATAAATTAAAAGATCCTATATTTCCACTTCTTAGATAAAAAATTCGTAATACTTTAAAGCAATAGAGATGTTGTACTGGTAATATGTTTAATTGCTGAAATAAAGGGAAGGAACTCTCTCTAACTTTCTTTTTTGAAATAATTCGAATATAATGATTCTGTGAGATTCTTAATTTTTCTATATATTTTTTTGAAGTTGCTCCCCAGCATGCTATTCCATATTGTAGTTGAGAATGAATCAACGCAAAATATAAAATACGTAACAAAGAAGGGTCACAAAGGTTTTTCAGAAAATAAAATTTTCTGATGCTAAACTTAATTTTATTGTGTAAATTTGAAATTTGCTTTTCCCATGACATTCTTTCGTCAAAGATTACTCCCAGGTACTTAAACTTATCTACCTTTTCAATAATTTGACAGTTACAGTGAATTTCAGGACATTGATTATTATGATAAACAAGTTGATTACGGAAATAAAAAGATTTAAAAATAAAAATTTATGTATTTGGTTTTACTCACGTTAACTATCATCTGGTTATGCATGCTCCATTTTCTAAGGAGGTTCAAGTCTTCGTGAATAAATTCTTCAATTGTATCTATGGAATTATGAGAATAAAAGAATGCTACATCATCAGCAAATGCACTGATGTGTCCATGAAACCGTTTATTTAGTAGGTCATTTATAAAAATTAGGAATAGGGTTGCAGATAGGACTGAGCCCTGTGGAACACCTGCTTTCACACTTCGGTATGAGCTCAAACAATCTCCCACCCTGACTTGTTGTTCTCTACCAGAGAGAAAACTTTCAAACCATTTTAAAGATACTCCTCCTATTCCTATAGCCTCCATCTTCGAGAGTAGAATATTGTGGTTTACTAAATCGAAAGCATTTTTGAAATCTATAAACAGTCCTGTGGCTTTTTTATTATGATTAAAACTATTATATATTTGAGATGATACATTCAAAAGGACGTCTTCTGTTGATTTACCCTTGGTGAAACCATATTGATTTTTACTAAAAAAGGAACAATTGTTCAGATATTTTAAAAGTCTGTTATTAACTAGTTTCTCCACAATCTTGGAGAAGACACAGAGAAGACTAATGGGTCTTATATTACTAATATGCGAAGAGTTATGCTTTTTAAAAATCGGTACTACAACACTTTGTTTCAGCTTGTCTGGAAAGATGCCTACACTAAAACTTAAATTTACAATATGAGTTAATGCAGGAGCAATATATTTAGCAATATTTTTTATGAGATCTGTACTTAAATTATCATGACCTGTTGATTTTTTATTCTTTAAGGTTTTAATTATTTCTAGTATTTCAAAATGTGTTGTTGGTAGCATAAAAAATGAGTGCAACATTCTAGGCATTTCTAATTGTATGTTATGACTGATGACGTTAGTGTTAGTTCCAGACTGTACGGTAATCAGGTGTTCGTTTATCATATCAGCTAGAACAGTTGGATCGGTAACAATGACGTCGTTGTCAAGCGTTATCTTATCTACACTATTGGCTTTGGACGACCCAGTCAAACTATTTATTATCTTCCACTGTTGGGCAGAATCGCCATTTAACGTGTTGAACAGATTTCTATAATATTAATTTTTTACTAAATCTATTTCAAGTCTCAAATTATTGCAAAATTTGTTCCAATAATTAATGAAGCAGGTGTCATAAGGTCTGCGTTTGTAGATCTTAAACAACTTTCTTCTTCTGTTTAATTTATTAAGTATACTATTTGTAATCCATGGATGTCTTGCTTTATATTTGATTAATTTATCATTAATATAACTTTTTATGCAACTGTTCTCTAAAATACAAGTTAGCTTACTTATGAACTTATTATAACAAGAATTGATATCATATTGTGATAAAATTTCGTTCCATTGAACATTTTCTAAATTAGTTTGCAATCGGTTGAAGTCTATCTTTATTTTGACAAAAGGATCTTTTATCATTTTATTGTTAGATAAAAGTTTACTCGCTATAAAGGTTAATCCTAATAAACAGTGATCAGTTAGTCCTATATCAAATCTTGCACTTTTAAAGGAACTTAAATCTTTATATCTAATAAAAATATGATCAATGCACGTTTTGGAAACTGTGGTAATTCTAGTGGGCATATTCATTGCTGATACAAAACCATGATTGCTTAATAAATTATTATAATTTTGCGTTTGTAAACTGTTATCTAATAAATTAATATTAATATCACCTATGTATATTGCATTGCCTTTAATTCTATGCATTAGGATATCTAATTCATTTATATATTGATTTTCTTGAAAAGACTGCAATCTATAAACACAACACAGCTTAAAATAATCATTACTAATTTTAACATCCAACAATATAACATCTGCAGTTAGGATTTGTATATCTATAAACTTGACACTAAAACTATCATTTACATAGCATAAGACGCCTCCTGAACGGTAATCATCATTACAACATGCAAATAATTTATATTCCGGAATGTTATACAAATCAACTTCATCCTTGCCAATCCAAATTTCCGTCAAAACTATAAAATCCATTTTCTTTTTTATCTGATTTAGTTCCAGAAGAAACTGATTAAAATTAACTCTCATGCTTCTTATATTGGCATAAATAATAGAAGTTAATTTATTGTGGAGATGAAGAGGATTATAGAACTCATTACTTATTGTATCAAAGGAAATAGAATCAATGTTAGAAATATTCATGATAGCAAAATTTTAGCGAGAAAAAAACAGTAAATTAAATGAATCTCTAAATAAATTATAAATCAAATCAAAATCAAATCAATCTTTATTAAATGCATTGACAAAGTCATTATTAGTGTTTACACACATGTCAAAAATTGAGATAATATTCAATAATAACAAATTTACTTTTTACTTTCAGATTTAGATGTGCACTAAAAAACTATTTCCCTAAGACTCAAAAACTCTGATAGGGTGTAAAATGGATTTTGAACGAGCCAATTAAAAAATTTAGTTAGAAATAATTTGGTTGGATATTTATTAATTAGATGTCTTAGTTTGTTGTACAGCAGTTGAGATATGATAACGTGACTACGTTGAGTTGTACTAAGCCTACAGTGATTTATTGAGATGTTGTTCTTATTTCTGGTATTGTAATTATGACAGTCACTAACAAATGTTACACATTCAGAGTTTTTGAGAATATAAGAAACCAAGTCAAATATGTATAAATTTATAATGGTTTGTATTTGAAGATTGATAAATAATGGTCTACAATGGTCACGCAGTTGTGACTTTGAAATAACTCTAATAGCCTTCTTTTGCAGTAAAAGAATATCACTAATTTTTGAACTGTTACCCCAAATTACAAGTCCATATCTGATGATTGACTGGAAAAAAGCATAATATGATGATTTTACATAGGTGTCTGGGACGCAAGTCATAATTCGCCTTAACAAATAAATTACTCTTGATAACCTCTTTGAAATGAATTCAATGTGGGTGCTCCACGTCAACTTGTTATCTATCATGATTCCTAAGAACTTTACACTATCAGAAAATTTTGTTTCCTTTGAGGGATTTTGTC